>JAIUZE010071455.1:0-27368 GCA_022085475.1 Heliosperma pusillum | reverse complement strand
CTATGATAAACATGAATCAATACATGATACATAAGCATTAGACCAAGTTTAAGAAGCATAATAAATAGGAAACATAGATACCTCTCCAAAACAACAAGTTTGGAAACTAACTAAAACAAGGGTTCACTTCAAACTGTCATAACTAGAGTACTAAACATGAAATTACAGAAATTCCAAGTCGAGGTTCCAACGATAGGTCACAAGCCCAAAACAAGCAAGTAACGAAGGAGATATGATCATTTTACAAAAAGGGGTCTGTGTAGTGAAATTGCACAAGTCACGACCGTGACTTGTATTTCACGCCCGTGAAACACTCTGTTACGCAAGGGTAAAAGATCAGCCACTATTTCACGCCCGTGAATTGAGTCTGACGACCGTGACTTGAGTCTAGACAACTCCAATTTGTTCTAAACTCAACCATCATCAACTATTATCATAAATCATCACTTCTCATATCAATTCTCATATCAATTCTCAACAAACAACATCCATCATCAATAATAAAATCCCTAAGCATACTAACCATAATCTACATACGATTACTAGCCTATAAATCACATAAAACACGTAAATGATATCGAGTAACCCTTCACCGTTACCTTTTCGCGTCTTTAATCGATTTCTAAACCTTCCTAGTCTCCACCTACATACAATTAGATAATAAAAGATGAATATCATTCACCTTGAGAAAGACGGAGAATTTAAAAAGCGAGAAAGACGGTAATTTTATTACCAATACGGATAGAGGAAGATAAGAGGGGAAGAATAAAACGAATTTACGTGAATTTGAGCAAGAAACGAGTGAGATATGTTGATTCAAAGAATGGAAAGATTATGGAGGCAAGGGTTTTGATTTCTTAAAGAAGAAGTAAAGTGGAATTGTGATTGTGTATGAACTAGGTTAAGGGAGGTAGTATGAGTTATGTAAGGAAAAAGTCAACAAAAGTCAAACTCGCCTTAAGACGGGATTCACATGGAATCTCGCGGAAATTCCAAATACGAACTCGGAAATTCGAAATTCGACTCGGAAAATTAAATTTACGATTAAAACTAAATTTCGCTGAAAAGTATCCGTAAAATATTTTCACTATAAAAATAGGGTACATTTCGCTCATCTGAGCTACTTGTGGAGTTCTTGCGATTCACCAAACAATGCTCATCCGCGCTACATGTGGAGTTCCTCCATTTCATGAAACAATGCTCATCCGATCTACTTGTGGAGTTCCTCCTTATTTTTTGCATGGTCGCTCGAGTGGACTTCCTCCTTTTATTTGGTGGGATTCTTTGCTTGTAGATATCCTGAATTAATCTTAACAATGGTCTCTAAAGCCAACGTTTTCAACCCCCCAGTTGCATTATATCTAAAGTAGAAGACTTTAAAGCCCCACTTGGAGCATATATCATGTTATAATTTGAAAAAAAATGGTCAAAACAAATCACATATCGATCACATAATAAAATATTTTGAGAGTTCAAATATAAAGATGGTTCGACGACCCGGAATTCATTTGAAATGGTAATCCACCCGCACACTTTGAAATGGGTATCCACAAGTAAATTTAATAATAAGTGTCGACCCGTACATTTTGAAATATTTCAAAAGGTTTTTAAAATTTTAAATTTCTAGGTTCTTGCATATTCAGATGCGACTCGGACACTCCGTCTCAACCCCGTAGTTAATGTCGGTGTAGCCTGCTACCTTCAAAGAAAAAGAAAATAAAATTTGAAAGTGTGTACTAGTTTTAATTCAAATTTCGACTTGCTTGGGGTACAAAATGTAGATTAGTCGTTCCGACCCGGAAATAGGTAATGAAAAACGCAAGACATTTGATCTTAGGGCGCGATGCCGAGCAACCGCCTCAAGGAGGCCCCACGAACGCACCTGCAACGGCCTACACAACCAAAACTGCGAGGGGACTAGAATTTTCTAATTCTGGTTCTACTAAGTTTCCTAATTTCATCCTTATTTTTCCTTATATAAGGAGATAAAATTCAAGCGAAAGAATCACAACCATTCTTTTTTCTTTTATTTCTAGAACTTCTTACTAGAATTTAGATATCATGAATACTCTTTATAGAGTCCTGAAATCTTGGTCCCTTAGTTTCAAAGGGTCAGAATCCCAAAGTTTACTTGACGATGGGATTGCAACAATTAATTCCATATAGGCAAATCCAGTCCCAAAACGCTTTTCTAGATGAGTTCTTGAAGGTGTGGGACATCACCCACCATCTTTTTGCTTTCTCGGAGGGAGAAATATGTCCTCTTCTTGAAGAATTCATCATTTTAGGAGGATGGAAAATTGAGGAGACACCCGTTGTATCCATTTCTAAGAAGAGATGGGTAAAAAAATACCGTGACTATTTCGACTTATCACGTGATGAGGCCGAACTATCATTAATGGAGAACGAGTATACCTAATCGAGATCGTGCATAAGTTCGATAGTACTAATGATCCTTCGATTCTTACGATATTCTGGCATAGGGCCTTTGGGCTAATCATGCTTCATCTTTATGCCTTTTAAGGCATATTTAAATCCCTTCTTGTCGAGGTAAGATAAAATTTATTTCCATTGTTGAACAATGGAATCACATCGTAATCGTGCCTGGCTTATTCTAGCCAAGACCATTATTGGGTTGGATGCTAGTAAAGCAAACAAAAATTATGCACTAACTGGATCAACTCGTTTTCTACAAGTATTTTATTTTATTTTTCTTTTCATTTTTTCTTTCGTTTTCTTTCTCTTTCTTTTTTCCTTTTCCCACCTCTTTTCTAGTTAGTGGGTTTTTTTCAATATTTTTGCCATCCCATCTTTTTTTTTTCAGCGGACTTTTCATTTTCCTATAGACTGACCCTTTTCTGGTCTTTCGTAGATGTAACTCTTTGAAAGACTCGGGTTGGTTGATCCACCAACACGCTCCCTAAACATATCATGTAAAGGGCTTTACGTCTCAATTACGACGATTTGCGACGGGCATAAATGCGCTCTATTTGTAACAAAAGGTTGGTGGACTACAAGTCTGTTGGGCTTTACCTTGGCTTTGTCTAAATTCATTTACGGGTTTATCTAATACCGACAAGATGAGGCGCCTCACCTTATTAAGCTTAGAGCGTTCCACTCATATTTATCCGGACCAAGTGTGACAACCCTCGCGAATGCGGAAATAATAAACAAACAAGCATGTGAATTATATTGCGGAAATAGGTAGTTTTTAAAAACTTTTAAACATGCAAGTTAAATAAAACGAGGAGTGTCAAAACATTACAACTAAGTACGGAAATACAACAAAGAGACGGGGTCTCTTAAAATGTTAAGAAAGAACAAGTGTTTAGCAAAACTAGCTAAAATCGTCTAGAGGTGAAACTTCCAGGGACAACGCCCGCTAGCTCACACCCGAACCCCAAAATATCATAGCCAAAAAGTCATCCAAGCAAGCAACCTGTTCATTCATGAAAAACATGAACGCCACAGTCAGTGGGGAGTAACTCCGGGTTCTCCCAGCCATATCACATTAAACGTACATAAAAGGAAATACAAAAGTAGATCATGCATATATAGATATACATGTGAGGTACAATAAGAATAGATAGGCAATTCTATAGATAATGATAAGAGCATATGGAATACAAGTCCGAATCCATCATATTATTCAAAGACTCGGGGAAAGACACTCTTAGGCAAACGAATACGCTCACTAGGGCTTGCATCTCACCGTTAGCGGTATAAGATTGATAAGATTGAGACTCGACAGACAAACCACGTCAAGTCATGCGATGATCACAATAAATACAACATATTATCATCCATTCACGAACCAAGACCTTGACGGTGTCCAATCATGCAATGACCATGAACAATATCATGAAATCACGCATTCAAAGACGACACAAGACGACCTTTCTCACGGTAAATGAAACGCACTAGCATCGTGTACATGGCAAGTATGATTAAAAGGCATCCACGGGATAAGCATTTCCCTGTAACGCATACACGATCACATTTCGTATATGTTCACTAATTTCCTCCTGTAGGACGACGATAATAATACGGTCCTAGTCTAAACCTGGCCAGACTCTCGGAATAACGTGTTCCGATTCGACATGCGATAAACGTTTCGCATCCAAGACTCGGTCAATCATAGACGCCGAGTACCCCAAATTCGGTAGATCAATTCACGAAAGAGGCGGAAAAGAGCTCAAGCCTCATAACAAGCGGTACGCTACATGCAAATAACACCACCTCGCAAGTACACAACATTTGACGGCCGGGTCGATCAACGCATAGCGTTCAACTCCCAACAACGTCGTCGTATGCCCACTAACACATGCATTTAAGCAGTAGGATACCTCTCCGTTCCGACATTCCAGCCTTACGAACGGGAAGGTAGCCAAGGGAATGAGAATACAAAGCACGAGACAAAATAGTGCTCAAACCGACTCATTTGTAAAAACCGACTCAAAGTGGGAACATATCGAAAACCGTCACAAAACATGTGATACAAGCGAATGAAATATCATATTTCCAAAATATCAATATTATAAGACACTACGTAAAATTATACGTTAAATGAATCATCGGAAATATTATAAATGAAAACCGTAAACAAGAATCACTAAGAACTCCAGTAGGTGTCAGCCGGTCAAGCTGACCGGCTGCAGGTCCACCGGCTCAGGCCACAAGTCATTACGAAAAATCAATATGAAATGTCAGTGTGTCCCAGCCGGTCAGGTCAACCGGCTGCCGGTCGACCGGCTGGGACCAAAGGGTCAATTGAAAAACAGAGGAAGGAAGGGGGGTGTCTCAGCCGGTGGTCGGACCGCCTGCCGGTCCACCGGCTGAGCCCAGCCTCATATTCCAAAATAACGTAAAATGCCAAAAATATACAGCAGGTGCCCCAGCCGGTGGTCTGACCGGCTGCCGGTCGACCGGCTGGGGTCTCATGTACTCGAAAATGCTTTGTTTCATCAAAGTCGACTTTTGATAATTATCGACTATCATTCTAATTCATCAATACTCATGTAAATATTCAATAAACAACATCCATCAACAATAATACAAGTCATAAGCTTACTAACTATAATCAAAACATGGTTTCTATCCTAGAAATCACATAAAACACGTAAATGATACCGAGTAACCCTTCACCGTTACCTTTAAGCGTCTTTACTACTCGTCAAGCTCCTCTTCTATAAGGAAATAGTCTTTGTCGGGATCTTGGAGGTCACCACCTACAAATAGATCGTAAAAAGATGAATAAAGTTTATCTTGAGAAAGACGGAATGATTAAAAAGCGAGAAAGACGATAATTTTATTATCAATACGGATAGAGGAAGGTAAGGGGAGAAGAATAAGACGAACTTACGTGAATTCTATCGAGTAACGAAGAAGTTACGACGATTCTAAGATCGATATCAAAGAGGAAAAGATGAGATTTCTTAGAGAGGAAGAAAAGTTGTGTTTGATTTGTGTTGAATGAAATATTAGGTTAAGGAGTAGTGTGGGTTATGAAGGAAAAAGTCAAAGACGGTTTCCAAAGTCAAGAAAAGTCAAACTTGACTTAAGACGGGATTTTCAGGAAATCTCGCTGAAATTCCAAATACGAACTCGGAAATTCTAAATTCGACTCGGAACATAAAATTATAAATTAAAACTTAAATTTGCTGAAAAGATTTCGTAAAATATTTCTACTAGAAAAATAGGGTACATTTCCGGGTGTTACAACCCAAGTCTAATCTTGCTGGACTGTGTAGCACATTAAAAGGCTAGTATTGACTAGTATTCCTAAAATATTTGATTTTGAATCTTATGGTGTGTACGAATCTTGTATTAAAGGCAAGATGATTCGTGCCCTTTTTATTGAAAAGGAAATCGAACTAGTGAGTTATTGACCATATTACATTAGAATATGTGTGGTCCAATAACAAACACAACCAGAGATGGTAATCAGTACTTCACTTTATTTACCGACAACTTAAGTAGATATTATGTTTGATTCTACTTAATGAGGTGCTAAGAGAAATACTTGAAAAGTTCAAAGAGCTTCAATGTGAAGTAGTTAATCACCAAGAGTAATAGACAAGGACTTACGATTAAATCGTAACTATAAATATCTAAGTATTGACATGATTTTCACCTAAAGTATTGTGAAATAGTTTCACGAGTTAACTTCTCTATTATACATTATGAGATAAGGTGTTGTTGAACACAGAAACAGAACCTTATACGATATGGTTTGGTCTTTGTCAAGTTAATCTGAGCCACTTGACTAACTTTGGGATTTTATTATTTTGTGTGCTATTTCTTTTCCCACCATATCTAAGCACATTTAAAACAGTCGGATTTTATTTCATATACGATATGGATAGGTAGTGTACCTAATTTGTAAGTTATCCGTATGAAACAAGTGCTCAATAATCCTACGTTAACCACGAGAACAAAGCATTTGTGGCTCGTGTCGCTGTCTTTCAATAAAAATACGATTATTTCTTGATAAGACAGAGTGGGAGAAAATGTTTCAAGAGCCACAAACTGAGCATATGGTCCGGGAAACGTTTTCTCATTGCTTGTTCAGTAGTTGTTTCTTCTGGACAAGCAATGAAGTCAGGTGGAATTTTATCACTCCTTAATAGTGATGAATTCTAATCTGTGACTTATAAAAGACTATTTCTAGTCCGAACTTCTTGCTATGGCTTAGAGTCATGCGATTCGTAATGGACTTCATGCGTGATGGTCAGGTATGTGACCTGGTAAATTTTACTTGAAGAAGCACGACCTCTTCAATGTAAATTGATTTTTAAGATCGAAATTTGCATGGATGAACATTAAAATGTTTTCAAAGATAAATTGGTAGGCAAAGAGTTTTTCACCAACCTTATTTCTTCGATCCATTCGAATATACTTAGCGATTACAACATTTCATAATAGTATGATGACAATTGGATCTCAAAAACCACCTTCTTGAATACGATTCTAGAAGAGGTAGAATATTTTATATCCACCTGTGGGTTCGTAGATCCTAATTATCCTAAGTTAATTTTGCAAGCTTAAGAGGATATCTTAAGTAAGCACTAAAGAGTTGGAATTATTGTGTCACTCATGTTGTAAAATATTTCTCGATATCTCGTGGAATTATGTTGAATACATGAAGTTTAGTGGGAGTAATATGGTTTTCATCAGTCTTATATGTGGAGACATATTGATCATTTTAGATGATGGAAGATTTTGGAGAAGTAGAATACATCTTTTAGATATCTGGATTTATGAAGATAAATATAAAAGGATATTAGCATTAAGTCAAAATTCTTATGTTGATAAGATCTTTGATTAGTTCAAGGCTGTTGAACACATAATAATTGATTCCTTTTGCTTCCGCTGCGGGATCATTTATATACGCTGCGATGTATGCTCAATCCGACATTTCGCATGCTTTGAGCATGACAAATTGTTTGCAATCAAATCCAAGTGAGACTCACTTGATAGCCATAAAGAACATCCTTAAGTACTTGCGAAGGACTAAAGATATGTTCCATATGTTTGGAGTTTACAGTGAGTTTTGGGTGAGGGGTTACACAGACTTCAGTTTCCAAACTGATAAAAGTGATTTGAAATCACGAACTGGTTGTGTTTTATAGAAGATTTATCTGTTGGAAGAGTTCCAAGCAGAAAACACTATTGGAAAGGTTCCAAGTTGGAGTGACATTTTCAAATATAAATGTCATGTATCCACTGGAACTGTTCCAAGCAGTTTATCATTGCAGATTTCACAACGAAAATGGAGTACATTGCATCATATGATGATGCATATGAAAGTAGCTTGGATTCGACAGTATTGGAGGGACTAGAAGTAGTTCCTATAGTTGTATATCCTATCCCATGATACTGGTAAAACAGTGGGAGCTACCTTTAGGCCAAGAGTCCTAAGTGTAGATTCAAACCTAGACACGTACTCAGAAAGTTTTATGTAATATGAGATTACGTAGACAAAGAGAAATAGCAATCAGAACGATGGGAAAGATGCAAGTATTGCTAATCCATTAGCCATGCCTTTTGCAGGCTGAACATGATAGTCATGTCATTTCAATGGGGATTGAAATATGTACCTGAATTGCTAGAGATTATGAGATATGAAATTATTGATAGCGTATCAATTTTTCCAAATATTTGATAATCGCATTCATTGTTAGAGTTTCATTAAAAACTCCTTTATTTAGTTTGACTAAATTTTAATACTTTGTTTATCCGAATTGGTTGAAAGAAAGGTTGAACCCAATTCAAGTGAACAAGATGAACTTAGTGTTTTGTCCCTAGTCATTCATTTGAGGTGAAGTCTCGAAGTGACTAGATTGTAAGTCGATCGATGGTTGGTTTAGCACCATGGGGTCATGGAGATGACTGGTCGTTTACATAGACAGACTGTTGAGACACTCTGTTGAGCAGTGACCATAATAGAGTCCCTTATCAAAATTGTTGAAGCCTGGTCGTGGCGGTGATTTCTATTTTATTCCTATGAGTCGATTCTTTAGACTGGCGACCATTTACCTGAGTCGGTGTAGTTTCCGATTGACTTTGGTTTTTGTCCTAGGCCGTGCCGTGAAAGGAGGCCGATGGACATCTTCTGGGTCATGGTGATCTGCATCATACAGTGTAAGATGGGTCAATAGGAATTGTCCACCCACGTTGGGTATTAACATCTTTGGGCCACTCGAGGAGTAGTAACTGGATATGCGTGGCTACGCTCGGAAGAGATCTCTGGTAGATTTTTCCGGTCAGAGAGTTACTCTCCCAGATCCAGAAAACCACTCTATTTATAATTTTCAATTGCAAGTACGAGCTGTAAGACACCTTGCAATGAGTAGGAGGATGTGACACAAAAAACACAAGAGAATCGGTAGCACACAACTTGTCGAGACAAGTGGGAGATATTGTAGGAGGAGGAGTCCTCAACAATATTGTTGCTACATGCACAACTTGTATCGGACAAGTGGGAGATTGTTGGAGTCAGTGTCCTCCAAAATAGTGCATTTATATAATAAAACTCATTTGGAATATTCGTGGCATGATTAGTATATTTTGATACTCCACGTCAGTTGATTAACGTAAATCGGTAACGCTCAGCTGACTAGAGTTTGAAGTTATTGTCGTATGATGGCCGTGATCAACTGATCCCTTTAGGTCACACCTATAGGATGAGACCCAAATAGAATACTAATTATTTGTATACGATACAGTTTAATTAAGGCATTACATATATTTGATATGTACGTTTAGTTAAGAGAGTTATTTATTGGAAATTGAGTTAGGAACTCATTCCACTTAAGTTTATTAGTCAAATATACGATAATTGACTGAATAAATTTTACGTCTTATTTAATACGATAAAATAAGATTTTATTTAGTGATTAATCGTTAATTCATTAAATAAGTTGAGGTTATGCACATATTTTGAGATAGAGGTAATTACTTAATTATATTTACAAGGAGTTGTAAAATAAATTAACTGGGCATTGTAGAACTCATTATATATTGATATAATGGTATAATATCACTTAAAAGTTAAGTACATATTGTTTATTAATTTGTGTCATATAATTGTTATATGATCAAATTAACATCTAATTATACAAGATAATTAAACATATGATTATAAGTATTTGTGGGACAAATATCAAAAATCAAAATGGTCCATTGTGGACTCATTTGCATCGGTTTTGTGTAGACAAAATCACTAGTGATTTTACTCTACGAATTCCACACTCCACCAAGTGATTATGACATGTTATGACACATGATCATTGTCATTATACAATCCCATACTCTACCATTATGCATGTGAATAAAATAAGAAGAAAATCACTCACTTTGGGGCCTAGTGATGACCGGCCAAATGCTCTTATAAGGAGCATTTGTTGCTCATTTTTTCACTTGACTTGATTCTTCATTTTTTCACATCTTCTCACTAATACCTCCTATATCTCTCTAAACACTCATATACACTAATATTCTCTACATATTACTAGTGTAGTAATACAACAATATTAGTAGTATTATGTCTTACTTATTATCTTGTTAATAATAAGCTAAGATTATTTGGGTTGATTCTTGGGTGCAACAAGAAAGAGACCTTATACTTTGGAGGTTGGTTTATGGAGTATCATCCACTAATTCCATGCTCAAGAACAATAAGAAGGAGTTCTTATTGTGCCCATATTGAACCGAAAATTCCCAATGTAAGGATGTTTTCGTCTTATCTTTTCTTTTATGCTTTTATATTTGCATGCATGATAACTAGATCCTAAATCATTCCCAATGTAATTTAATGAACTAATTTATTTGTTATAGAATTATATTTTTATTAGTAATATATACATTTATAAGCATAGTTACATGTAACATGACACATGTCACACATAGGACATATGACAACTTGCAAAAGATAAAATGGACACCCATATTACATGTGGGTGTCGGTTTTGGAGGTTAGAGTAGGTCAGTAGGTATTAACTGTTGTTCTAATTAAGATTAAAACAACATGATTGCATACCTAAACCTAGGCCCTAAGCTACTATATTGTAAAGACAAAAATCAAACTACCCCTCCTTCCGCATGAATGGTGGCCGGCTCCTTATGTGAATAAGAGGAGATAATTTCTCTTCTTATTCACTCACTTGTCATCTTATTTGACTTAACACAAGTTGCATATATATCATCTAATTCTCACAAAAGCCTAAGAGGTTTATGTTAAACTAATTTCATAATATTTCTAATATCCTCATAATATAATTAAGTGTAGTAATAATCATATTAGATATATTATTCAGGGTTCCACTCATATTATCTAGTATAATAATATATTTGGAAATAAGGGGTATTGTACGTGCAATTTAGATGAGTGCTTCTATACTTGGAGGTTGTGAAGGATCATCCCCTTATCTATATAGCTCAAGAACAAGAGTAGGGAGGAGTCCTACCTTGTGCCTAAAATCCTCTCATCTTCAATGTAAGGAAAAATGATTTTCTCCTTATCTCTGTTGATTTTTTGTATGCATGCACTCGATCTTGAATCACTAAGCTACATTAACAAGTTAATTAGTTTGTTATTAGATTAGTCTAATAAGTAGGTTGTTGAACCTAACAGTAGGTGCCAATGGTGCATGAAGTTTAAAGCTACGTGGGTCTTTTAACTTAGAAGGAGGCCTATTTTGCAATAGGACAGTGCATAATTTGGTGAATGCAATAGTTTCAACATCATCAAGGTTAGTTAAAATGCCTTTTATGAACTTAGTGTATGAAGGGATTTGAGAGATTAATTAAGTAAAAGGAAAGGTTACTTGTAAGTTCTTCACTACCTCCATGAACCTACCAAATTGAGTCTCTTTCTTTGACCTTGCCAATCTATGAGGCATTCACACTTAAATTTTCACCGGCTGTGACACCCTCAAATTTGCGGAAAGAAAAAAAATAATTTAAATACATAATGAAGGTGTCTGAAATAAAAAGGGTCATTACAAAACGGAAATAATATTCTACAAAAGAAATATACAAGACGGGAGACATATCTCTCGTATAAATACGGAAATAAAAGAGTGTATAATAATATACAAACTATGAACCGAATATAGGTCCAAGGTAAAATACTTCGCTCGCTAGCTCGTCATGTACCCCAAAATATGCATCACCACCTGTTCGACCGCATTAAATATAAACACGGAAGCCACAGTCAGTGGGGAGTAACTCCGAGTTCTCCCAGCCACGAAATGTCGAGTTTAATTAAAGATGAATAACATAAAAGCAATGTATATGGGAAATACAAAACTTTAACATATATAATATGCTTTTCATGTTATGAAACAGATAACTAACAAATAACCTAGCATGTGAAAGCTATCATGTGAAACCGATAATAAACTATAACTCGAGGTAGGGAAGCTGGTATGCTAGCTCAGAGGTTCCTCTCAGAAACATGGCCATGATACACTCAAACCCTAATCAACACGTAATCAGGTGAATCAGTTAACAATCAGTAATCCAAACTCTATCAATCCTAGCCGGCTTGCATCTCACCTTCTAGAACTCATAGAATCATACATACATGAAAGACCAATACTTCTACAAACAGGCATAAGTTCTTAGTACAGTCGATAGAAGACTTCTTTAACTCGAGGCTATACCACAAGGTAGGAAAACATCCTAGTCCTAGACTGATCAGACCTAGCGACAACAGCTATTCCGTTCCCCGTCCCATGACATAACCGTCTATGAGAAACTCTACTAGGCGACCCCCTAAGCAGAGATGGCTAGTACTTAAGCTGGCTCCAGTCCCAAAACGGATCAGGCAGCCATGCCCCGACTTGGAGATAAGCCCCCCAGGCCGTGACACAAAAGCTATCAAGCTGTGAACTATATACTAGTTAAAGATAGTACGGGCCTATCAATGTCATGGTCCAAGCTACTCATTTAGAATTAGAATGGTCAAGACGCCATATATCCATAATTCTCTATGGGTACTTAGTCAACACGACACCAACCATATAAACAAACAGTCACGGGAATACATTCTATCATGTGACTAATTGCATATAAATAATAATCAAATATCATATCGCCTCATATCTACTAAGGCTAATTCATTAATTAAATACAACCTGACTTGAAGACAAATCCCCGACCCGAGTCCCGCGACGGGTCATCAGTCAAATCGGGGCTGACTAGATCTTAGTTTGACCAAACCCGTTGGATCAAACCGGCTAGAAACAGAGTCTTTATCACATAAACATAAAATCAACATAATCATAACATGTTATTTTAATAAAACTTCTAACCGGTGAATTATTAAATCATAACCAAAAACCCGTTTGACTAAAAGGATATTAATTAAACTACGGTCTCGTCTTATAATTTCTAACATGTGAGAAATAATAATTTAATGAAAACCTTTTTAATTAAATATTTTACTTATTAATATTTCCCGCTTGCTAAATATTACAAAACACGATAAAAATGACGATAACTCAAAAACCGTCACAAGTCCCAAAGTGGGACCCACGGCTGAGTTGGGCCGGACCCCACATGGACTTAGATGGGCCCCACGGGCCTGTTTTGCTTAAAATGGCTCGTTTGATTAAAATTTCTAAAACCGCTTCTTAAAAATTCCCGCATGTTTTAACATATTTAAAACCCGTCCAAACAACCATTAAACTATCAAACATCGACACAACCCAAAGACCAAATCCCGGACCCACCATGGACCAACCCAGACCGGTCTGAACCTGCCTGGACCGGTCTGGTTGGTCCGGTTCAGCCCCTTCCCCACGGTTCACCAACAAACAACACCAAAATCAATTCCAACTTGTTTTAATCATCAAACAACCATTTTAACATCCATCCTTACAAAAATCATTATTATTAAAAATCATCAAAATTTGTCAAGAACACAAAAACAACATAAAAATCATAACTTAGTAAAAATCATTAAAATTCTTCAAGAACACTAAACTTGTTACAATTTCATAAACAACATAAAAATCATAACCTAGTAAAAATCATTAAAATTCTTCAAGAATAATAAATCATCATAAAAAATTCCTACAACTTAAAAATTATCAAGAACAATAAATCATCATAAAAATTTCCTACAACTTAAAAATTATCAAGAACAATAAATCATCATAAAAATTTCCTACAACTTAAAAATTATCAAGAACAATAAATCATCATAAAAATTTCCTACAAATTAAAAATTATCAAGAACAATAAATCATCATAAAAATTTCCTACAACTTAAAAATCATCACAAACAATAAGTCATCATAAAAATTCCCTACAACTTAAAAATCATCAAGAATCATAAAACAACATAAAAATTCCATAGAACATAAAAATCATCAAGAATCATAAAACAACATAATAACCACTACTTAACATATTATTAACTAAAAATCCATAAATCATAAAAACATGAACCAAAAATAAAGATGAACCAAAATCAAAAGGAACAAAACTAAAGCCTATGTTACTAACTAAAATCATAAATAACCATGATATGAACAAAAACTAAAAGCCTATGTGACATTAATTCGTCGAGTAAAACGGAATTGTTACCTTAGCTAGCTAAAATCAAGTAGCACCAAAATAATAAGAACTAAGAAAATAAGAAACCCGTCTTCTAATCTTCTCCTAAAATATACGAGTCACAAAACTCGTCTTCAAAATCTTCCCCTATAAGAAATGACAAGAAAAACATTATTAGAACTTAAAATATGAATTCCCATAATTAAAGTGTTGAAACGATTTTGTCGGAATTGGAAATAAAACGTACTTGAAGATGGAGAGCGAAGAGGAGATTCTAGAAATATAAGTTAGGACGGATTTAATTAAGAAATGAAGGTTTTATGAAGGTTTTGCTCAAGAACGATGAAGAACGGATGAAGAACGCGAAAAACGCTCAAGAACGATTAAAGAAAGTGATATTTTGATCTTAATTTGATTTGTTGAAAAATGAAAAGTTGTTTGTGAGTAGGAATGAGTGGATGAGTGCCGTGTAAATATAGGCCAAAATAGTGAGTTGGTTTTTGAAATTGTTGTTATGGAATTGACCCGGTATAATAATTATATTACCGTAATTAATTAGATATTAAGTTAATTGAATTAAATATCAAGATATTATGTTATTGTAATGAAAAGAAAGAAAATATCAAGGTCAAAGAGAGAAGAAAAAACGTGAGGATAGGAGAGAAAGCGGGTCTGATTTTGAGCGATTTGCGTAATTTTCGTTAACTGATCGATAAAGTTGAAAATATCTTAGATATTCTTATTAATTTAATCAAAAGAATTAAAATATCTAACGTGAGTGGAAAACGATGACATGGGCGCGTGACTCATGCCAAAGTCGAGTTTCGATTTTGTTGCGCGCATTACGATGCGTCGGGAATAGTTACATGACGTTTGGTTAAAAACCGTAAACGTTATTCTTTAAATTCCGAATAAATTCAAAATAATTATATTAAATTATGATAAATCTTAATAAATCTAAATAAAAATAAATCAAAAATATTATTTTTTTAAATAAAATTTCGGTCTTCATACTTATGAGACGGGTCGGGAAAAGTCAACGGAAGTCAAAGTTGACTGAAAAGTCGAGAAAAGTCGAAGATGACTTAAAAGTCAAGAAAAGTTTAGGACGACTTAAAAGTCAAGAAAAAGTCAATGACGACTTTAAAAAGTCAAAGAAAAGTCAAAGACGACTTAAAAGTCAAGAAAAGTCAAAGATGACTAAAAACGGTCTTTTCATGGAATCCCTCAAAAATTCCAAATACGAACGCGGAATTTCAAAATAAGACTCGGAACAAAAATTCCTATTTTAAAAACTTAAGTTCTACTGAAAAGTGTTAGTAAAGATTTTTACTAGAAAAATTGGCATTTTTCGGGTTGGGACGGAGTAGTGTGAGTTGTGTAGGAAAAGTCAAAGACGATTTCCAAAGTCCCGAAAAGTCAAACTAGACTTAAGACGGCTTTTTCATGAAATCTCGCAGAAATTCCAAATACGAACTCGGAAATTCTAAATTCGACTCGGAACTTAAAATTATAATTTAAAAATTAAAATTACTGAAAAAGTTTCGTAAAATATTTCTACTAGAAAAATAGGGTACATTTCCGGGTGTTACAATCACCCCACCTTTTAAAAAGTTTCGCCCTCGAAACTTGAGGAAAAAATAAAAATTTACCTTACTCGAAAAGACTCGGATATTTACTACGCATAGAAGCTTCGGTTTCCCAAGTCTCTTCTTCGACATTAGCACTTCTCCACAAGATTTTCCCCAACGGAACTACTTTACTTCTCAACTTTCTATCCTTACGATCTAGGATACGGATCGGCTTTTCTTCAAAGGATAAATTCGGTTCAAGCTCGGGCAATTCAACTTGAAAGACATGGCTTGGATCACTTACATACTTTCTCAATTGAGAAACATGAAAAACATTATGAACCTTAGCCAAATTCGGCGGTAAATCCAACTTATCAGCAACGGCACCAATCCTTTCCACAATATCAAAGGGTCCAATGTATTTAGGGCTCAATTTACCCTTAACACCAAACCGTTTAACACCCTTCATAGGAGACACCTTCAAGAATACTTTATCACCAACTTCAAACTCTAAAGGCCTTCTTCGGATATCGGCATAAGACTTTTGACGGTCTTGAGCGGCTTTCATTCTATCACGAATGACCTTCACATTATCAATGGTTTCAACAAGAACATCGGGGCCTACATCACGATTGTCACTCAATTGATTCCAACATATAGGACTCCGACATTTTCTTCCATAAAGAGCTTCATATGGAGCCATCTTGATAGATGCATGATAGCTATTGTTGTAAGAAAACTCTACCAACGGTAAACTCTTTTCCCAACTAGACTGAAAGTCAAGAGCACAAGCCCTAAGCAAGTCTTCTAAAGTCTGAATAGTCCTCTCAGTCTGACCATCCGTAGCAGCATGAAAAGCAGTACTCATCAGCAACTTACTACCCATGGCTTCTTGTAAAGCTTTCCAAAATCTCGAACAGAATCTCGGATCTCGGTCGGATATAATCTCCAAAGGAACACCATGGTATCTAACAATTTCATCCACATAGGCTTTTGCTAAACGATCCAAATTCCAATTTTCTTTGATCTGAATAAATCTAGCACACTTGGTCAATCGATCAACAACAACCCAAACGGCATCTTTACCTCCTACTGTTTTCGGTAAAGCCATAACAAAGTCCATAGAAATAGATTCTCACTTCCATAGCGGAATATCCAACGGTTGTAGCAATCCACCGGGTCTCTTGTGTTCAATCTTCACTTGTTGGCAAGTCAAACATCTTCCAACATATGACACAACATCACCCTTCAAGTTCGGCCACCAAAACTGCAGCTTCAAATCCTTGTACATCTTATCACCACCGGTGTGAATAGAATCATGGAAAGATGAGCTTCATCTTCATCAAGAATCGCTTCCTCACATTACGATGCATTGCACAAATACACTACCATGGAAACGAAGAACACCTTCATTATCAAACTTGAAATCTTTACCTTTACCTTCTAGAATCTTGGCTTGGATAGACTTGTAGGTAAGATCATCAACTTGGCCTTCACGGATTTCACGGAGAAATATAGGCTCGGCAATCATAGCACCAATATGAACAAATCCACGCTCTACAAATTCCAAACTCAACCTTCGAAACTCGGCACAAAGACCAACAGGTAAAACATGCAAAGCAATCAAAGCATGAGAAGCTTTCCTACTGAGAGCATCTGCAACAACATTAGCCTTCCCTTCATGATACAACAACTCAAAATCATAGTCATTCACCAATTTCAACCATCTTCTTTGCCTCATATTCAACTCCTTTTGAGTAAATATGTACTTCAAACTCTTGTGATCGGTGAAGATACGACAATGAACTCCAATTAAATAATGTCTCCACACTTTCAAAGCATGAACAACCGCGGAAACAATTCCTAGAAACCATGAGTAGGATAGTTCACTTCATGAACTCTCAATTGCCTAGAAGCATAAGCCACCACCTTCCTATTTTGCATAAGAACACAACCTAAGCCCATTTTAGAAGCATCACAATAGACATCAAAGTCTACTCCATCTTCAGGCAAAGTCAACACCGGAGCGGTAGTTAACCTCTTCTTTAACTCTTGAAACGCAGCTTCACAAGCTGCATTCCATAGGAATTTGGTTTCCTTCTTCAATAACTGAGTCATAGGTCTAGCAAGCTTAGAGAAATCCTTGACAAATCTTCGGTAATAACCAGCTAAACCAAGGAAACTTTGAATCTCTCTAATATCAGTCGGACTCCTCCAATCAAGCACGGCATCAATTTTGGAAGGACCACCACCTTAACCTCTTAGAAAAATAACATCCCAAGAAAAGACACCTTAGTAACCAAAATTTTCACTTGGAAGAACTTAGCATACCACTTCTGACGACGTAGACCACCAAAATAATCCTCAAAAGGAATAGGCATGCGCTTCTTTCGACTTTGGAAAAATAAGATATCATCAAGGACCCCACACACTTGGCAAGATACTCACTAAATGTTCGGTTCATTTTGAATCCATAAGATAAGCAGGAGCCTTGGTGTCAATCCAAATTGCATTACCTTTGAACTCATAATGGCCATACCTCGTTTCCTAAAGCCGGTCTTCATCGGAATATCAATATCTCTAACCGGAAGTTGATGATAACCGGACCTCAAATCGATCTTCGAAAAAGTAGAAGCACCCTTTAATTGATCAAACAAATCCTCAATTCTAGGTAAAGGATACCTATTCTTGATTGTAATCCGATTCAATTCACGATAATCGATACACAACCTAATAGAACCATCCTTCTTCTTCACAAAAAGAACGGGAGCACCCCAGGAGCGTCGCTTGGTCGAATAAAACCCTTTTCAATCTATCAACCCAACTTGCTTCCTTAATTCTTCCATTCAGAAGGAGCCAATATACGATAAGGAGCTTTGCATTGACCAGAACCAGGAACAAGATCAATAGAGAATTCAACATCACGCTCGGGAGGAATCCCTGGCAAATCTTCGGGGAATACATCAACGAATTCTCGAACAATAGGCACATCTTCAATACTTGGCAAAGAGGTATTTGAAGAAGTCACAACACACAAGAATGCTTGATGACCTTTCCTAACCATACTTACCAATTTCAAAGCGGAAATTAAAGACACACCTTTACGGGGATGAGATCCCTTATAGGTTATTCTAACACCTAAAGGACTCTTTAAGAAAATCTTTTGATCACGACACTCGAACCTAGCATGATACATAGCTAACCAATCTATACCGAATATAATATCAAACTCTCCTAGAGGAAACTTAAGGAGATTCGCGGGGAAATAGAACCCGAAATAGATATAGGTATCTGGATAAGAGTTGAACAGAGATAAATTCTCCGGAAGTTAAGGAACATTGGAGTATCCTCACTAGATGTAGGCTTGATTGATAAGTTATTTCGGCATTGTCGATGGACAACAAAAGACACTTGAAGTCCAACCGTATCAAATAAAAATAAGACACTGCTCTAAGATTTAGAACTACCCGTATAATGCTCGGGAGGATCGTCGTACTTTACACGGCTCATGACAAGATTAAACCCTTAGTGTTTAGGGAGGAGGGGGCAACTTTCGTCGGGGCATCTTCAGAAATGGCCACCCTTTTGACAAAGAAGCACATACGGTCTGTTGGTAAGTCTAGTTCTATACCGGGGTGGTAGAGGAATCTACAATGGCTCATTGACGACCCTTGATCTTGATGGCATAAGGCCTATGAGCCACATTCAAAGTAGCTCTAGGAATAAAAGGAGCAGGATTCCTTGAATTGGCATTGGAAGAAGGATTAAACCTCCTCTTGTTAGCATAGGAATTTGAAGAAGACGGAATAAACGGCCTCTTCCCAAAAGCATTCGGCCTAGGAGCATAAGAAGGAGAGGGATTGTTCATCAAGGCTTCATCCCTTATAGCCTTCATTGAATTCTCGACCCACAAAGCATCATCGTAAAGATCTCCAAAGGACGCGGTACCCCTTCTCACTTTACTTTGCAGAACGGCATTCAACTTATTACGATAGTAGAACGCCCGGTCTTCATCATCACGGATAAGCCTCGGCGCAAAGTCAGCGAGCTTATTAAACTCCGTAGTAAACTCCTGAGCTGATAGATTGCCTTGTTTAAAATCAATGAACTCTTTAAGCCTTTGCTGTTTAAGCTCTTTAGGGTAAAATCTACCCTCCACAAGAGCTTCAAAGCAAGCCCAGTTAAAGTCTTCTTCAAGAGTTGCGGTGGCACTTGTGTTAGCCCACCAGTTGTCGGCTTCCCTCACCAGAAAGTGCTTTGCAATCCTCACCTTGTCCTCTTCTCGGACTTGGTAAAGATCAAACTGCTTCTCCATCTCCCGGAACCAATCGGATAGCTCCGTAGGATCCGGTTCTCCACCATACGGCACGATCTTACTCCTTGCAATTTGTCCCGCCACCCAAGCATAGCCACCTTGATGGTTGTCCTCCCTTCTAGGGGGAACTTGGTTGGCATTAGCTAAAGCGGCATCTTGCTGATTTTTCAGCACTTGAGCAAGAGCCTCCATCATAACATTCTCAGCTACTCGCGGTCTAACCATCTTCATAAGAAACAAAAACAAATTAAGTTACTCCTATCAATTAGCATAAACAAATAGACTACCAATTAAAATCCTTAACTTCTACCCAACTCTCTCATTTATTATTTCAAGGTCAAGTAGTTTAAGTTAGGGTTCACTTGTGTGCGTCGGGAGCGATCAAAGCTCTGATACCAACTGTGACAACCCTCGCGAATGCGGAAATATAAAACAAACAAGCATGTGAAATATATAGCGGAAATGTGAAGTTTTAAAAACTTTTATACATGCAAGTTATATATGCACAGTGTGTCACAATGTTACAAACTAAATACGGACATACAACAAGCGCACGATGTCTCTTAAAAGGTTAGCAAAGAACAAGTGTTTAACAACACTAGCTAATATCGTCTAGAGGTGAAAACTTCCAGGGACAACGCCCGCTAGCTCACACCGAACCCCAAAACATCATATCCAAAAAGGCATCCAAGCAAGCAACCTGTTCATTCATGAAAAACATGAACGCCACAGTCAGTGGGGAGTAACTCCGGGTTCTACCAGCCATATCACATCAAACGTACATATAAGGAAATACAAAAGTAAAATCATGCATATAGAGATATACATGTGAGTTATGATAAGAATAGATAGGCAACTAAATATATGATAAGAAGATCATGTGGAAATCAAAAAAAAATTCCCGTAACCATCATGTTATTCAAAGACTCGGGGAGACACTCTTAGTTATGCAACGCAATACGCTCACTAGGGCTTGCATCTCACCGTTAGCGGTATAAGATTGATAAGATTGAGACTCGACATACAACCCAAGTCAAGTCATGCGATGATCACATTAAATCCAACATATTATCATCCATTCACGAACCAAGACATTGACGGTGTCCAATCATGCAATGACCATGAACAATATCATGAAATCACGCATTCCAAGACGACACAAGACGACAACTCTCACGGTAAATGAAACGCACTAGCATCGTGTACATGGCAAGTATGATTAACAGGCATCCACGGGATAAACATTTCCCTGAACTCATACACGATTCAATTCATTTCGTATATGTAGACTAATTTCCTCCTGGTAGGAACGATAATTAAACGGCGCCCAATCTAAACCTGGCCAGAATTCTCGAATTAACATTTTTCCGATTCGGGACATGCGATAAGCCGTTTCGCATCCAAGATCGGTCTTCCAAAGAAACGCCGAGTACCCGTACCCCAAATTCGGTAGATCAATTCACGAAAGAGGCGGAAAAACAGCTCAAGCCTCATAACATGCGGTACGCTACATGCAAATAACACCACCTCGCAAGTACACAACATTTGACGGCCGGGTCGAACAACGCATCGCGTTCAACTCCCAACAACGTCGTCGTATGCCCACTAACACATGCATTTAAGCAGTAGGATACCTCTCCGTTCCGACATTCCAGCCTTACGAACGGGAAGGTAGCCAAGGGAATGAGAATACATAGCACAAGACACAATCGTGCTCAAACCGTAACATATGTAAAAACCGACTCAAAGTGGGACATAGCAAAAACCGTCACAAAACATGTGATACATGCGAAAGAGATATCATATATTCCAAAACATGAATCTTATAGTCACTATGTAAATTATACGATAAACGATCATGCGAACTATTATAAATTACGAGTTTTAGAAATTATAGGAAAAATATACAGCCGTGTTCCTGGCCGGGCAGGGGACCGGCGGCCGGTGGGCCGGCTCAGAACACAGGCAAAATTCCAAAATCATAGAAAAACAGAGAAAGTGGTCCAGGCCGGTCAGTGGACCGGCGGCCGGTCGACCGGCTCAGAACACCTCATACAAAATTTCCCAAAAATTCAAGGATGTTACTGATGTGTTCCCATCCGGTTGGCAGACCGGCGGCCGGTCGACCGGCAGGGAGCACCAGTTCATCCGAGAGCCTTCAATTCATTTCCAAATCATTTCAATTCTCAAATATACTTCTAATAATCATCAACAATCATTATACATCATCCATATTCATCATATAACAACATTCATTAATCATACCATGAATTCTAGGCTTCCTAAATCGTATTCTAATACGATTTCTAGCATATAAAGCATGTAAAACACGTAAATGATACCGAGTAACCCTTCACCATTACCTTTAAGCGTCTCTACTGATCGTCAAGCTCCTCTTCTATAAGGTAGTAGTCTTTGTCGGGATCTTGGAGGTCACCACCTACAAATAGATCGTAAAAAGATGAATAAAGTTCATCTTGAGAAAGACGGAAAGCTTGAAAAGCGAGAAAGACGATACTTTTAATATGAATACGGATAGAGGAAGGTTAGGGAAGAAGAATAAGACGAACTTACGTAAATTCTATCAAAGAACGAAGAAGCTACGCGAATTCTAAGATCGATATCAAAGAGGGAAATTTTTGAGCTTTCTTCAGGAGGAAGATATTTGTTTTGGTGTTTGAATGAAAAATTAGGTTAAGGAGGGAGTTGTGTGAGTTATGAAGGAAAAAGTCAAAGACGGTTTCCAAAGTCAAGAAAGTCAAACTCGACTTAAAAGTCAAGAAAAGTCAAACTCGACTTAAGACGGGATTTTCATGGAATTTCTCGGAAATTCCAAATACGAACTCGGAAATTCTAAATTCGACTCGAAACATAAAAAGCAAATTTAAAACTTAAATTTGCTGAAAAGATTTCGTAAAATATTTCTACTAGAAAAATAGGGTACATTTCCGGGTGTTACATTGGAGCTTTAGAATTTTGGGTGTGACTATATCCGGTGACTATAGTAGCCATCGGGAATCAGTCTTGGTTTCGGTTTCATGGACAGAAAGCGGCACGTCGATCATTGTACCTTTTCCGCTATTAAGGTACGCATATTTTCCAACAATTCCAAATTAAATTACAATAATTTATAAATTTGAAAAATAAAACTTTGAATATTCTGGAACATTTCCAGGAATATCATCATGTCAAAATTTTGGTCAAAACTTTTTGAATCATTTTAGAGAAAAATATAGTTGCCATTAATCGATTTTATCAAATAAAATACTAAAATCACCTGAAAATTAATCTAATTAATTTTCAACTTATCAATCTGATATGTCGAATATTTATGCAATATATGATAATTTTTCTCAAGCCAAAAAATCATTTTAGCTAATTATGCCAAAATAATCACTATTTATGCCTTTTTAACTATTAAAAATAATAAATCATGCAAAATAAATCATATTTATCTCAAATTTTACATACAGTAGGTAAAATATGAATGTGATATCATACTAACATTTCATGGAAAGATTCAAAATTTAACTATTTTTAGTCATAAAATGTTCATTTTACTCATTAAAATGGATTTATTTAACTAAAAATCATTAAATAAAGTAATAATCTTCCATAAATCATCAAAATGACCTAAAAACATTTTAGGACCAAAAGGTATTTCATGCTTAAAATTTCGTGACTTAATCATATAAATCACAAATTTTCTAGTTTTTTTTTTTTTGTAACCATAACTCGTAAAAACTTCATAAAACCGATTGCATGCAACATCCTATGCTCTGATACCAATTGTTAGGTTCATATACCTACACTTAAGACATTTCTTAAGTAAAGCTAATGAACTCTTTAATTAGTTAAAAGATCTAGTTACATGCAAATAATATAAACCGAATTAGAGAAAGAAAATGTTCCTCACATTGATTATATTTCGGGTATTGGGCACAAATACAAGACACCTTCTTGTACTTGTTCTTGAGCTTAAGAATGTATGGATGAACTTCCTAGTTCCTAGTATAGGAACTCTCCTTGGTGATGCACCTAGACTATCCTTAATCTCTTGATTATTGTTTTACCAGAACAATAAACAAGATCCCCTTAATAACAAATATACAACACTCCACTTACTACTTTAGTAATGTGGTGTTTATACTCCAACAAAAGAACTATGAAACTTCTAAAGTTTCTAAGTATTTTGTTGTATTTTCTAGTGAGATGTTAAGTGAATATTATGAGATGTTCAAGTCAATATTATAAGAGGAAAACATCCTCTTATTATGCATCAATGACCGGCCAAGCATGGGTAACAACAAGCATGCTCATTACTTTTTGTCTAAACAAGATGGTAGGGTGGCTATAGGTGTTTAGGCTAGTAATGATTATGTTTAATCATCATTAGAATAATGTTTAAAGCCTAAACCTACCCAACCACCCCACAAAGCCGGTTATACCACTTAAAATGGACTCCATTTTATAAAATGTGATTTTGTCATTTGTCACACATCTGACATGTGACATGTTATCTCAAAATATAATTATGTATTTAACTAATTAAATACAATTTCATGTCAAGTAAATTAAACTTAACATTTTAAGTAATAATTTATAATCACATATATATAAAATGGGTCATCTCATATTTGGTTGATATGATCTACAACTAATTGTAATTATGATCAACCAATCATGCTTATCTCAAATGTTTTATAAACATTAAGCATTCTAATATAACAATTATATTATTGAATCTTATTTAATCATATTACAATAAGCTATATTTCTCACTCGTAAACTCGTTCTGTTTAAGGGATTAATTAATCTGTATCGTTATACAATTAATTAATATTCGAGATTAGGGAATCGTCCTTTCGGTGTGACCTCAAGGGATCAACTGATCACCACCATCATACAACAGTAATGTCAAACTCTAGTAAGCCAATCATTACCGATTAATGTGGATCAATTGACAATAATGTTAATCATCCCTTTGTATTCTCGCTAATGAGATTTAATTAAGTGATCACACTATTGTTGAGGACACTCACTCCAACACGCTTTTGGTCAAACGATCAACAATAACCCAAACGACATCTTTACTTCCAATGGTTGTTGGCAAAGCCATGACAAAATCCATAGAAATATATTCCTACTTTCATAGTGAAATATCCAAAGGTTGTAGCAATCCACCGGGCCTCTTGTGTTCAATTTTCACTTGTTGGCAAGTAAGACATCTTCCAACATAGAACACAACATCACCTTTTAAATTCGGCCACCAAAATTGTAGCTTCAAGTCTTTATACATCTTATCACCTCCGGGGTGGATAGAATAAGGAGAAAGGTGAGCTTCATCAAGAAGTCGCTTCCTTAAGTCAAGAGCATTAGGTACAAACACTCGGTTATGGAGTCGAAGGACACCTTTGTCATCGATATTGAAGTCTTTAGCTTTTCCTTTTAGAAGCTTGGCTTGAATAGACTTGTAGGTAGGATCATCAACTTGGCTTTCGCGGATATCGCGGAGAAGAACGGGTTCGGCAACCATGGCACCAACATAATCAAATCCACGTTCCACGAACTCCAACTTCAACTTTCAAAACTCGGTGCAAAGATTATCGGGTAACACCCACATAGCATTCAAGGCATGAGAATATTTCCTACTAAGATCATCGGCAACAACATTGGCCTTCCCTTCATGGTATAGCAACTCAAAATCATAGTCGTTCACCAATTCCAACTATCTTCTTTGTCTCATATTCAAATCCTTTTGAGAAAATGTGTACTTCAAACTTTTGTGATCGTAAAATATGCGACAATGAACACCAATAAGATATTGTCTCCACACTTTCAAGGCATGGACCATGGCGGCTAATTCCAGATCATGAGTAGGGTAGTTCACTTCATGAACTCTCAACTGTCTCGAGGCATAAGCAACCACTTTCCTATTTTGCATAAGTACACAACCCAATCCCATCTTGGAAGCATCACAATAGACATCAAAGTCTACACCATCTTCAGGTAAGGTCAACACCGGGGCGGTAGTCAACCTTTTCTTTAATTTTTGAAAAGCGGTTTCACAAGCTTCATACCATACGAACATGGTTTCTTTCTTCAACAATTGAGTCATCGGTCTAGCAAGCTTTGAGAAATCTCTGACAAATCTACGGTAGTAACCATCTAAACCAAGAAAACTTCGGACTTCTCTAACATCGGTTGGACTCTTCCTCTCAACCACAACTTCAATTTTAGAAGGGTCTATCATCACACCTTTTTTAGAAATTACATGTCCAAGAAAGGAAACCCTAGGTAACCAAAATTCAAACTTGGAGAATTTGGCAAACCACTTTTGACGACGAAGGACACCCAAAATGGTCTTAAGATGAATAGCGTGCTCTTCTGCGGTCTTGGAGAAAATAAGGATGTCGTCGATCAACACCACTACACACTTGTCAAGATACTCACTAAATGTGCGGTTCATTTGATCCATGAAAATAGCGGGGGCATTAGTCAATCCAAATGGCATCACCTTGAACTCAAAGTGACCATATCTTGTACTAAAAGCGGTCTTCGGTATATCGGCATCAGGAACGCGAATTTGGTGATATCCGAATTTCAAATCAATCTTGGAAAAAGTAGAAGCACCCATTAGTTAATCGAACAAATCTTCAATTCTTGGCAAAGGATACTTATTCTTGATCGTAATTCGGTTCAACTCATGGTAGTCAATACAAAGTCTTATGGAACCATCTTTCTTTTTCACAAAGAGAACGGGAGGCACTCGGTCGAATGAAACCTTTCTAAATCATATCATCAAGTTGCTTCCTTAACTCTTTCAACTCGGTTGGAGCCATACGGTATGGAGCCTTACCTATGGCTCCGGATCCGGGCACAAGATCAATGGAAAACTCAACATCATGCTCGGGAGGGATCCCGGGCAAGTCTTCGTGGAATACATAAACAAAATCACATACTATAGGTACATGTTCAATCTTTGAAAAGGAGATAGTTGTAAAAGTCACAATACACAAGAACGCTTGGTGACCCTTTCTTACCAAACTCACCAACTTCCTTGCGGAAATAAATTGCACACCCATTCGGGAATGAGATATCTTATAGGTTATTCTAACTCCTAAAGGACTCTTTAAATAAATCTTTTGATCTCTACACTCGAATCTAGCATGGTACAACGCTAGCCAATTAATACCTAGAATTACATCGAACTCTCCTAGAGGAAACTTAAGGAGATTAGCGGGAAAGATAGTACCCGCAATCGAGATAAGGACATTAGGGTAAAGTGTGACAACCCTCGCGAATGCGGAAATATAAAACATACAAGCATGTGAAATAATATGCGGAAATATGAAGTTTTAAAAACTTTTATACATGCAAGATAGATAAAACGAGGAGTGTCAAAATATTACAAA
>JAIUZE010071454.1:0-50105 GCA_022085475.1 Heliosperma pusillum | reverse complement strand
AAATAAAATATCTAGTTGTGAGTGGAAAACGATGACATGGGCGTGTGACTCATGCCAAAGTCGAGGTTCGATTTTGTTGCGCGCTTTACGATGCGTCGGGAATAGTTAAATGACTTTCGATTAAAAACCGTATAAGTTATTCTTTAAATTCCAAATAAATTCAAAATAATTATATTAAATTATGATAAATCATAATAAATATAAATAAAAATAAATCAAAAATATAATTTTTTGAACATTAGGAAGCGTCATTAAAGACTACGATAAGATGAAAAAGGCGAAGGCGAAAAAGGAAAACGAGGTTGAGGAAGAGACAAAGCAGATAGTAGAGTTATGAAGATATCTGAGTAAGAAAGAGAGTACGAGCTTGTAATTTCTTAAAGATTAATCTTGACAAAAACATTCAAGAATGGAAATGAAAAGGAATGATGGCACGAGTAAGGGTTTAAGATTTAATCCACAAAGTTTCTCGTTTCAAACCTAGGGTGATAGCAAAGCAACTCATCCCGATAACCAAGGTCTCTTACAAGGGACCATTGTACCACAAATCATCAAAGTAAGGTACGCCTAGATTTAACAAATCGATTACAACCCAATTCATCCACCCTTTCATATAACACGGATTCCAAATTGCGGAATTGCAACTCAAGCATAGTAACATTCTCTCAACTCCATAATTTGACACATTTCCAAAGGTTTCAAAAACCGAAGAACCAATAAGGAATTTTCCATACTAATCTCTATTCAACTCCTACGGCCACAAGGTAGAACACCGAACAAAACGTCATTATCAATCATCATATAGCCCACGAGTTCATTATTATCAAAGTACAACATCAAGTCAAACATCATCATTAACATCCCAAGGTATTTCCATCCTAGCTCACATTATCGAATCTCGCTCATATCTATAATCCTCAAGTAATATGGTTCAACTTACAACGAAACCTTACTACTTCAAGCAAGTCTCCGATACTATAAGATAAGATCATATCTTTAAATCCAAGAACTATAACTAAAAGCTTTTCCACCAAGCCTATACTCACAAACACACAATAGGAAACCACAAGACGTCACTTAATCTCAAAAGTATTTTGCACCTCAAGATATCATTCAAAACTTCTTATTTACACCAATTAGAGATATCATAAGCATGGTCTTCAAAACAATACTAACTTCTAAGTCCAAAAGACTAAATTACTAATGAGTTAAGAAGTCATAGCCAACTCATTCAACCTTACACCATCGAATATCATGATCTATTTACACACAAGTCATGACAAGCATCAAGCATTAAAATCATCAAACTTATCTTACTACCTTTCCTTAGAGTTACAACCAATCATCAATATAGGGTGAATTTAGATCTACACCATTTTCCTCAAATTACAAATTCATTCTAACAATCACTAATATTCCACAAAATTCAAAGTTTTTCCGACCAAGTATAATATACCACAAATAAATGGGTATGGCATCTACAAAAATGTTACAAGGGGAAGGTAAGGATACCAATGGTAAGATGGAGGAACTATCAAGAGTAATTTCCAAGAGACAACAAGATGGAAGAGAAAGAAGCACTAAGATAGAAGGAAAAGAGCATAATATAATAAGGATGAGAGAATTCATAGATGAGGAAGAAATACACTTTAATTAGACTTGACATTATTCACTCTTCGGTAGAGGATACATCTTCTAGGTAACACAATGATCCACTTTAAAATGGTAGATACAAACAAACATAACATCACTCAACACAATCAACAAACAAGTTAGAACCTAACAAACATCAAGTATACCAAGACTACCAAGTAAAGTCCTTAATTTCTACCCACCTCTCATTTATTATTTCAAGGTCAAGTATTTTAAGTTTAGGGTTCACGTGTGTGCATCGGGAGCGTTTAAGCTCTGATACCAACTGTGACAACCGTCGCGAATGCGGAAATATAAAACATACAAGAATGTGAATCATATAGCGGAAATAGGAAGTTTTAAAAACTTTTATACATGCAAGTTAAATAAAACGAGGAGTGTCAAAATTTTACAAACTAAAGTACGAATTATACTACATCAAGAGACGAAGTCTCTCCAAAATGTTAACAAGTAAAAGTGTTTAGCAAATGATGATCATTATTTATATACATATTTTATGCCTCCCTTAGACGCATTTTACTCGATTTACCGTCTTTCCTTGCTTATTTCTATGCTATTTTAGCTAGAATATCGATTCTGCCGCTTTTGTTATGTTTCAATGCAGATTGGATGCATTTGGAGCTTTTTGAGATGATATGGAGCATGGCGGAGTTGGATCGTAGAAGCTAGGCACGGGAATCGAGGAAGAAAAGAGAAGAAATGAAGAAAAGTCGAAGAAACGAGCTAAAATGAAGGCTGCTCGATCGAGCAGACCTACATTGCTCGGTCGAGTCGTATTGTGTCCTTGCTCGATCGAGCAGAGTCATGTTGCTCGATCGAGCAAGCTTTATTTCGGCGGCTTTTTCGAGTTTTCCTTAATTTTAACCTAATTGGTAGGATCTTTTGTATCATAAAAAGAAAGCTCGTCTTTCTTAATTAGATATACTTATATATGCTTTTCTATGCTTTTGAATACTTTTAAACTTTAATTCAGAAACCCTAATTTAGTTCGCTAGCCTCCGGATTTATTTCATCAAAGACGATTGTCTTTAGTTCAAGCTTGTAATCGGTATTCTCAATCTTTCTTTGTTATTCAATTTAATTCCCTTCTTGTTCTTCAATTATTCTTTGTTATTCCTTTCATTGTTGTTAATCATGTTTACTTTAATTATTATTGTTGTTGTTTATATCGTTATGAGTAGCTAAATTCCTTTCTAGGGTTGAAAGGGGATCTAGGATTGTTAGAAGGGGTAGATTGATTAATTGAATTGCAATTGCATGGTTATCGTTTGATTATCGTTTTAATTCTAGTTGTTTGATTACTGGCCAGGATTAATTAACTAGTCTTGCAAATTAGGATTGCCACCGACCGGGTTAAGACTAAGATAGGCTACGATAATTGAATAGAACTCGTTTAATGATAGCGATCGCATGTTAAATTGTAGATCTAAAGGGCATAATTGAATCGACCGATCTTGTGACCTTAGATAACTATATTGCATGATAATTGATTACTCCCTTATCCGTGATTAATAATCCTAGTGAACCTGAGACCCTAGCCTTTTAATCTCATTGTTTTCAACCTTATTAGTTTGTTATTGCTTATAGTTAGTTATTGCTTATTATTAGTTGTTATTATTATTAGTTGTTATTGTTTACTTTAGTTGTTGTTATTATTTGCTATTAGTTATTGTTATTGTTATTGTTTACTATTTATTGTTATTGTTTGCCATTAGTTTAGAACACAAATCTTAAAACCCCGAAATTGTTACTTAAGAGACAAACCTAGTTTAAAAGATTAGAATACTACCGCCTCCCTGTGGATTCGATACCTTGCTTACCGCTGACTATTAGTTAGTAGTGAATTAGGTTTACTTTGATTAAGGAGACGCGACTTTACCCTTATCAAATTTGGCGCCGTTGCCGGGGAGGCAACAGTTTTCTGTTTGTTTCTACTTCGTTTGTCTTTTTCGTCTCAGGGAACCTAAGTTCATTGAGACCGTTCTCATCCTTTTCTTTAGTTTTTGTTTATGCCCAGGTGTTCTAGGTCCGTTCTCGTGCCCTACGATTCCGAACCAGAAAAGACTCTCCGGTCTAGACGAAACTTTTGGAAGGAAATTCAAGAAGCGGAAGACTTGAGTACGCTTGAAACAGTTTACGCCAAATTCGTCACAGAAAAACCATCCTTAGAAGAGGATACACCTATTTCTGCACCTACTACAACCATGCCTACTCTAGCCAGCCATTCGGAGCCTACCGTTGCATCTATTCCCAAGGGATTTCAACTCCCTACTACGGGTAATAGTACTTTTGAGATTCGTCCATCTTATATCTCTTTGGTGGAGCGAAATATGTTTGGAGGGAGCCCTACTGAGGATCCTGCTAAGCATATGGAGAAATTTACCAACTATTGTTGCTCTATTCCTTTGACGGGTGGGGTGACACAAGATCAGATCAAGTTGGTGTTATTTCCCTTTTCATTAAGAGACGGGCAGAAGATTGGTTGAGTGAGTTAGATATGGCTGCACTTGGCATCACCGATTGGAATTCTTTGGCTCTTGCATTCTACAAAAGATATTTTCCGCCACAGAAAACCAATGCCATTAGAAGTCAAATCACAAGTTTCAAACAAGATCCCCAAGAGAACTTTAATGAGGCCTGGGTTCGCTTCAAAAAGCTTGTCAAGTCTGTTCCACATCATGGTTTTGATACTTGGTTCTTATGCAACCAATTTTATAATGGGTTATATGACGATCAGAGGACATTGCTCGATTCTGCTGCCAATGGGAGATTCCAAAATAACACTACTGATGCCAACGCTTGGAAGCTAATTGATGAGATGGCTACTCACACTGATGAGTATGGGAATCCTAGGGGTAATGTGAGGAGAGGAGGTACGGATAATGCAGTTGCATCTCAGTTGGAGGCATTAACTGCCAAAATTGCCGAGTTACAAACTTCAAAGTCGTTGGAAAATAAGCAAACGGTTCATGCCATGGTTCAACAAGAGCCAACCTGTGAAAGATGTGGTACTATGGGGCATACTGCAGTGGAATGTATGAGTACGGTTGAGCAAGTCCTTGTTTTTCAATCTTTTAAGCAAGGTACACCTTACTCCAATTTTTACAATGAAAGGACAAAAGAGCATCCCAATCTCTCCTACAGAAGTCAGAATGTTCTTAATCCTACCCCGCCGCCACATCAGCAACAAGGTTCTTCTTATGTGATTCCTCAGAATCGCAATTTCCAAGGTAACTTCAATCGTTCCAATCAAGGAGGCCAAAACTTTCAACAACCTCCACCTCCACCACCTCCAAGTAATGATATGGCGGAATTGAAAGCCATGTTTCAGCAGAGTCTTATGATCCAACAAAAGCAAGATGCTCAGATCTCACAGTTGATAGCTCATAATAAGATGGTTGACACTCAAATTGCCCAATTGGCAATTCAAAATCCACATAAGCAACCCGGTAATCTTCCTCCTCAAGGACACCCTCCACATGAACAAGCGAATGCTATCACTTTGAGGAGTGAAACCCATTACAAAGGCCCTGAAATGATAAGGGATGAAACCAATGAAAGCTTGGAAGTTGCTGATCAAAGTTCGAAAAAAGGCGAAAAAGGGGCTGAAATAGAGGTTGCTCGATCGAGCAGAACCCCCTTGCTCGATCGAGCAACCCAGAAAATTTGCTCAAATTTGTCTCGGGAAGTTTCTGACAGCTACAGTACACCAAAACTCGATCGAGCAACCGCCTCTGCTCGATCGAGCAACCCCTGCTCAGGATGAAAACACTTCCAATTCATCTTCCAAAGCTAAAGAAGCCGAGCCCATTACCATTGCACTTCCTTTTCCGCACCGCCAACATAAATCCAAGCTTGATAAACAGTTTGGGAGGTTTATGGAAGTGGTCAAGAATCTGCAAGTGAGTGTGCCTTTTACCGAGTTGATTACTCAAGTGCCGGCTTATGCAAAGTTCATGAAAGATATATTGACAAGGAAGCGGTCCTTTAATGAAGTGGAAACGGTTGCATTTACTGAGGAATGCAGAGCTGTGTTGCAATCCAGATCACCACCAAAGCTAAAGGATCCAGGGAGTTTTTCTATTCCTTATAATATAGGTTGCTTGGCAATTGATAAAGCCCTTTGTGATTTAGGGGCTAGTGTTAGTGTAATGCCATTTTCTATATGCAAAAAACTTAATATGGGTCAACTTACTGTTACAAACATGACTCTACAAATGGCCGACCGTTCTATTAAACACCCTTTAGGGATTTTAGAAGACGTACCGGTTAGAGTAGGGAAGTTTTTCATACCAGTTGACTTTGTTGTCTTAGATATGGCTGAGGAATCCCAAATTCCTATCATCTTATGACGACCATTCCTCCATAATGCGGGGGCGGTTATAGATGTTAAGAATGGGAGACTTACACTAACAGTGGGGGATGATACAATAACTTTCAACTTGGATAATGCCATGAAACATCCCATGTTAGAAGAGACATGTCATAGGGTCGATATTGTTGATTTATCTATTGATGACTGTCTTTCTTTGTGTTTGAATAGGGATCCTCTGGAGATCGCCTTAATTTCCAGCACTGCTGAAGTTGGAAGCTCACAGAATGAAGAAGTAGTTGAGATGGAAAAACTGCTCATAGGAGAGGACTGCAAGTTACAGAAGGTTTATAGCTTAGGTAACCCCCCTAAGGTTACCGAGGTAAAGAAACCTGAACTTAAACCCCTCCCCTCTCATCTTAAATATGTTTTTCTTGATTCCCATGACATGAATCCTGTAATTGTCAGTGCTAGCCTATCTGAAAGCCAACTTTCTGATTTATTGGTGGTTTTAAAAAGACATAAAAAGGCTATAGGTTATAGCATTGATGATTTGCAAGGTATTAGTCCTGACTTTTGCATGCACCGTATCCACTTAGAAGAAGACCATAAACCTTGTAGGCAGGGTCAGCGTCGTTTGAACCCCACTATGCAAGAGGTAGTTAGAAAAGAGGTGCAGAAATTGTTAGATGCGGGAATCATATATGCTATTTCTGATTCCAAGTGGGTCAGTCCTGTTCAGGTAGTCCCTAAGAAGGGAGGGACTACGGTCGTCACTAATGAGAAAAACGAGCTCATATCTACTAGACTAGTGACTGGGTGGAGGATGTGTATTGATTATAGGAGGCTGAATGTAGCCACTAGGAAAGACCACTTCCCTCTTCCCTACATTGACCAAATGTTAGAGCGTCTAGCGTGTCATAAGTATTTTTGTTATCTAGACGGCTACTCGGGATTCTTTCAAATCCCCATCCATCCTGACGATCAGGAAAAGACTACCTTCACATGCCCTTATGGTGTCTTTGCTTACCGAAGAATGCCTTTTGGGTTATGTAATGCCCCTGCCACCTTTCAACGTTGTATGATGGCTATTTTTTCTGATTATATCGAGTCTATTATGGAGGTCTTCATGGATGACTTCAGTGTTTATGGGACCGATTTTGATAGTTGTTTAGCTAATCTGACTAAGGTCTTGCAACGTTGTGAGAAAAGCAATCTTGTTTTAAACTGGGAGAAGTGCCACTTCATGGTAACTGAAGGGGTGGTACTTGGTCATTTGGTGTCTGGACGAGGCATCCAAGTGGATAAAGCTAAAGTGGAAGTGGTTGAGCAATTACCGTACCCGGTGAATGTTAAAAGTGTTAGAAGTTTCCTTGGTCATGCGGGGTTCTATCGCCGTTTTATTAAGGATTTTTCAAAGATTGCTCAACCAATGACTAAGCTTCTCCATAAGGATGCCCCGTTTGTGTTTACTGATGAGTGTGTTAAGTCTTTTGACAGGATTAAACAAGCTCTAATCTCAGCTCCAATTATCCAGTCTCCTGATTGGACATTGCCGTTTGAGATAATGTGTGATGCCAGTGACTATGCAGTTGGGGCTGTTTTGGGGCAAAGGAAGGATAAGGTGCTACATGCAGTTTACTATGCCAGTAAGACATTGGATGATGCGCAAGTTAACTATGCTACCACTGAAAAGGAGTTACTTGCGGTTGTCTTTGCTTTGGATAAATTTAGAGCCTATCTTGTGGGTTCTAAGGTGATAGTCTATACTGACCATGCAGCACTGAAGTACTTGTTGGCTAAGAAGGAAGCCAAACCTCGGCTTATTCGTTGGATCTTGTTGCTACAAGAATTTGATTTGGAGATCCGGGATAAGTCAGGTGCAGAGAATGTGGTAGCTGACCATTTGTCTCGTCTGAGGTTTGAAGAGGGAGAGTCCATCCCCATTGATGATTCGTTTGCTGATGATCACCTCCTTGCCATTACCATGGAAACTCCATGGTTTGCCGATTATGCCAACTTTTTAGTTGGGGGAATTATGCCTCAAGATCAATCCTATCAGCAAAAGAAGAGATTTCAACACGATGTCAAAAGGTATTTTTGGGATGATCCTTACCTATTCCGGGAATGTGCCGACGGCATTTATCGACGATGTATTCCAGAGGGTGAGGTACATGCCATCCTTTCTCATTGTCACTCTTCTTCATATGGCGGTCATCATGGTCCCTCAAGGACGTTTGCTAAGGTTATGCAGTCGGGTTTTTATTGGCCGACTATTCTTAAGGATGCTACTACTTTTGTCCGTTCTTGTGACGCATGTCAAAGGACGGGTAACATTTCTCAAAGGCATGAGATGCCTCAAACGGGTATTTTGGAAGTTGAAATATTCGATGTTTGGGGTATTGACTACCAAGGGCCATTCCCATCTTCCCATGGTAACCAATATATCCTGGTAGCAGTTGATTATGTCTCCAAATGGGTGGAAGCCATTGCCACTCCTACTTGTGATGCCAAAGCAGTTATCAAACTGTTTCAAAAGATCATTTTCCCACGATTTGGGGTTCCTCGTGCTCTCATTAGCGATGGAGGAAAGCATTTCAATGAACGTCATCTTAATTCTTTATTGAAGAAATATGGCGTTACACATCGTCGGGGGTTAAGTTATCATCCGCAGACAAGTGGTCAGGTAGAGGTTTCTAATCGGGAGATTAAGTTAATCCTTAAGAAAGCCGTGAGTAAATCCAGGAAGGATTGGAGTCGTAAGCTTGATGACACTTTATGGGCTTACCGAACTGCTTTTAAGACTCCAATCGGTGCTTCTCCATACCGGTTAGTCTATGGCAAGGCGTGCCATTTACCGGTAGAACTTGAGCATAGGGCTATGTGGGCCTTAAAAGAGCTTAATATGGATCCCTCACTGGCGGGTGAGAAACGACTTATGCAGTTGAACGAGCTTGATGAGTTTTGATTGCATGCCTATGATAGTGCTCGAGTTTACAAGGAGAAGACCAAGAAGTGGCATGACAAGCCTATCCTGCAGCGGGAATTTAAAGTTGGTGATAAAGTATTATTATCTAACTCCCGTTTGCGTTTGTTTCCAGGTAAACTCAAGTCCAGATGGTTGGGACCGTTCACAGTTACCGAGGTGAACAAGTTTGGGTCGGTTTCACTACAAACCGACAAGGGTGAGATTTTCAAAGTCAATGGTCAACGCTTGAAGATCTACTACGATGGAGCATTTATAGGTGTAATAGAGGTCGTAGACCTCTTCACTCTTGATAAATCCCCATGACTTTGAGGTAACACGGTCGTGCGAGACCGATATAAACCATCGCTAACCGGGAGGCAACCCGGCATTTACTTGTATTTCATTTGTAAATTTTATTTTTCGATTAGCTTCATTATTGATGTCATAGCTTAATTAGATTTAGTTTGGATAGTTAATATAGTTGTGCTTTATGGAGTACGGTGAGGGAGCGATCTAACAATTTTACCGAGTGATTACAGCTAAAACAATCGGAAATCGCTTTAATAATGAAGAAACGAAAAGAAAGAAAGGAGAAAAGAAGAGAAAAATGAGGAAAGCTAAACATCATGGGTTGCTCGACCGAGCAAGTAACTGCTCGATCGAGTTTTTGACACAACCAATATCCAGCAACTTTAAAGAACTCAAAAATCAAGATTGTCTAGTTTGCTCGATCGAGCAAGCTTCGCTTGCTCGATCGAGTCGAGCGGTTCAGACCGGCCCCGAGGTTGTTTAATCAGGTTTTCCCCAATATTCCATCATTCTTCTTCTTATTTTCGTCCTCCTTCACTCTCCCGCACCCTTATTCCCTCATAATACCTCAAGCAAACTCATTCATATCTTCAATTCATCATCAATCTAGCATCAACAAACATTATTTCACTTGTTTCAAGTTCAATTTGTGAAGAAATCGGTGTTCTTGCTCCCTTATTTTGCCCAAAACGTGATTTAGGGTTTGTTTCTTATTTCTTCAAATTTTGTGCTTCTAATTTGTTGTTGTTGCTTCCTAGCTTTGTTATTTAGTAATTAATCACTCTTGCATTGCTAATTGCTCCGTCTTTCTTGCGTTTTAGACTGAAATTTGAATTTTTTATCGAGTTAGGGTTGCTAATCCGTCTTTTGAGCATTTAGAGTTGTGTTTGTTGTGTTTTATTTACTTTAATTATCTATGTCTAGGCAAGAAGGAACTAGTAAGCGTCGTAGAGCACCGCGTCTTGTTCGACAACCCGAAGTAGAGGCGATTCCGGGTAACCCAGATTACCCTTGGATTGTCTTCAACACACAAGAGCAGCATGACCGCTTTGCTTTGCTTATGGGTCGTCCTATGGACCCTACTCGCTGTGTGTGCCCCAACGTTCTTGGTTCTCTCGGTTTTGGGAATGCCATGTTTGCTATGTTTCACCGAATCGGGTTTGGGGGGCTATATTCCATAAATGAGCTTTCATACCGACCTTTGACACTAGAATTTTTCAGTTCCTATGATTGGGACGAGACCAATGAAAGTGTGTCTTTTAGGTTGCTTAATAGGGATTTTGTGTTGTCCTATGCCGAATTGGCAAATCATTTGGGTCTTTCTGTCGGTGACGATGATACTTTTATTGCTGTTCCTTCCGGCTTTCAAGCCATTGAATATTTTTTCGCTTATTTACGGGTCTTCCTGAGGCACGTGTTAATGCTATGGCGGTTAATGATGTGCAGCATCCTTGTTTGAGGTTGTTTTTGCGTTTCTTTAGCCTCCTTTTATTTGCTAGGAAGGACCTAAGTAAAGCTTAATTCTCATGAGGTCTAATTACTTGCATCTTCCCTCAACCCCATGCATGAGAATGATTTTTATTTCAATCCGGTTGGTTTGGTGTGCTTTGCTTTCTGGAGGATCACTTCCGCTACCCAGCATTCCTTAGATTGTGGTGCCTGGGTCACTAGGTTGGCTAGGAGACTTGCTGGGTTTGGGGGAGACCGTAACTACACACCAATGACCCCCCTTCATGCCCCTAGAGTGGACGAGGAGTACTTGCGCCACACCCTTTGCTGGATAAATGCGTTAGGAAACGATAGATTTCAGTGGCGAGTACGGGGGACCCAGTGTATAGCTCTTCCTGATACCGATAACCGTCTCCCTTCTACGGAGCGGTTGTCTACCCATGATCCTGAGACTTGACCTACCCCTCCTCCTCGTTCTTATGTGGTTCCACCTGAGCTTGTTTTTACTTTGGCCGAGAACCGTCGACCTCGTCGGCGGATTACCCCATCTACTTCTGCTCAGACTACCACCACCCCGGCTCCACACTTTGCACCCACCCCAGCTCCTTACCCTTACCCTCCACCTGCTTACACCTATGATCCAGCTTTAGAGAGGGAGATTAGGATTCACCAAGGAATAAACAATGACTTGGTGATGAGGGGACTTTGGGAGAACCTCATGCGGACCGATCTTAATGCCAAAGCTGGTTGGACTCCGCCGAGCTACTACCGAGGTCCGGGTGATGAGACTGGTGTGTTTGATAATTATGGGGTGACTCCTCAGCAGTTTTCTCAGGAGTTTAGTCACGATTATGGTTGCCTGGGTCATTCTTGGTATACTCCTATCCAACCGGATGCTCCAGTTGGTGGGTTTGGTGACCCGTTTCGGGCTTCTTCTTCTGGTGCTGCTGGGCGGGGAGATGATGATGATGATGATGATGATGATCAGGAGCAGTAGTGGCAGCTGGTCACTACACCCCCTTTTTGCAGCTGGTTTGGGGGAAGCTATGCTTATAAGCTGGTATTATCTATCCTTGTACTTTCTTTTATTGTATTTTCTTTTAGCTATTTCCCCTATTCCCCTTTGTTAGTTGTGTCCTTTAGGTTGCTGTTGTTGGTTGTTGTGTGATGTTGTGTTGTTAGCGTCACACTGAGGACACTGTGACATTTAGGTTTGGGGGAGAGTCTTTATTTATGTTGTGTGTTTATTTCCGTTGTGTGTTTATTTTATTTAAAAAAAAAGAAAAAATTCATAAATATTGGAAAATTTATAAAATCCAAAAACATGTTTTTTATTTTATTAGGTCTAGTCTTGGTGAGTTGAATTACAATGATGATAATTTGTATTGTTTCTGCATTTGAATCCCAAATAAGTTATCCATATACATTGTTTTGACTTACTATTTTTGAAAACAAAGCTCATAGTACAAGTCTTGACCGTTTTTGACATTCCTTATGCTAATTAGATTCGGTAATTTTTGTTGGTAAACCACTTAAATGTCTGAGGTCTATAGAGCTTCCTAGGCCAGGAACATCAATAAACTGGTCTCATTGTTTTTAGGCTTGAGTGTGGTACTCCTTGTGGAATGTGTAACATCGAATTGCATAAGTGTGACATTCGTTTCTTGATACTATACACGTTCGTTTGATAAGTGCATGAAGAAAGGTGATTCTTTTTGTTCAAATAAGCCTCACATAGCTAAAAGACTTGATTTTATACCCTTATTATTGAGTTCTCTATGTTTAGCCAATTTGAGCCTTTGTAGCCTGTTTTATAACCTATCTAATAGTTACATTCCTAGAACTTGCCTACCTTATCGGGACAGTCGCAGTTGCATGTTTTTCTTATCTACTTGTCTACTATGGTTGGGTCGGGATTTAAAAAAGAATATCAATTGGGTGTAGCAAGTATGTTGGCAATTGTGTCATTTATTCCCTTTGTTGAGAAAAGTTGTGAAGCAAAAGAAAAGAAAAAATGATGAAGAAAAAGGAAAAAAAGATTTGATTTGGAAAAAATGAAAAAGAAAGAAAAGAGAAAAGAGAAAAAGAAAGAAAAATTTGTTGCTTCATTGAATTATTCAAGGGAAAATGAAAGGGAATTTACTAGAGTCTAATGCATATTTAGAGAGCAATTTCGATCTCTCTCTTGCGTTGTCAAAGTTTAAGATGATTTCTCTAGTTGGTGTTGGTTTGTGTTAGTCTTGTAGATTTGTTTTGGTACGTGTCGCTGCGACTACCGGTCTTAGCCCCACATTTCCATACGTGCCTTGGCACAATCCACTTCTATACCTTCACCCATTAGCCTCCCTTTTTGTCCTGATTCATGTACTTTATAGCGAATGCGTATTTGTTGGGGAAATTATTATCACATTAGAATGCATGCATGTTTCATAAGTTGAGTGAGTGTTTCTATTTCTTTCTATCTTCACAAAACTCACCTTTACATAAACTTATGAGTGCATGAGTGAATCCGCGAGAATCCGACAAATTGAGCCTTGCAAGATTGAAAGGTATTTGGTTTTGTCTATACTACGGTATCATGTAAAATCTTGGATTATGAGCTGCGTTTTCTACTTTCCCGTGCCTTTGAATTTGTTTTATTGGTACAACTTGGTCATTACTTTGTTATAGATATGGATAACTTGGGATTTGTATGTGCATTTACATTAGCTTTGAGTTTTTCATTCACCATTTGTATGTTTGTCTTTGTATGTGTTGAGTGCTTTGCTTAGGGACAAGCAAAGGATTGGTTTGGGGGAGTTTGATGATCATTATTTATATACATATTTTATGCCTCCCTTAGACGCATTTTACTAGATTTACCGTCTTTCCTTGCTTATTTCTATGCTATTTTAGCTAGAATATCGATTCTGCCGCTTTTGTTATGTTTCAATGCAGATTGGATGCATTTGGAGCTTTTTGAGATGATATGGAGCATGGCGGAGTTGGATCGTAGAAGCTAGGCACGGGAATCGAGGAAGAAAAGAGAAGAAATGAAGAAAAGTCGAAGAAACGAGCTAAAATAAAGGCTTACATTGCTCGGTCGAGTCGTATAGTGTCCTTGCTCGATCGAGCAGAGTCATGTTGCTCGATCGAGCAAGCTTTATTTCGGCGGCTTTCGAGTTTTCCTTAATTTTAACCTAATTAGTAGGATCTTTTGTATTATAAAAAGAAAGCTCGTCTTTCTTAATTAGATATACTTATATATGCTTTTCTATGCTTTTGAATACTTTTAAACTTTAATTCAGAAACCCTAATTTAGTTCGCTAGCCTCCGGATTTATTTCATCAAAGACGATTGTCTTTAGTTCAAGCTTGTAATCGGTATTCTCAATCTTTCTTTGTTATTCAATTTAATTCCCTTCTTGTTCTTTAATTATTCTTTGTTATTCCTTTCATTGTTGTTAATCATGTTTACTTTAATTATTATTGTTGTTGTTTATATCGTTATGAGTAACTAAATTCCTTTCTAGGGTTGAAAGGGGATCTAGGATTGTTAGACGGGGTAGATTGATTAATGGAATTGCAATTGCATGGTTATCGTTTGATTATCGTTTTAATTCTAGTTGTTTGATTACTGGCCATGATTAATTAACTAGTCTTGCAAATTAGGATTGACACCGACCGGGTTAAGACTAAGATAGGCTACGATAATTGAATAGAAGTCGTTTAATGATAGCGATCGCATGTTAAATTGTAGATCTAAAGGCCATAATTGAATCGACCGATCTTGTGACCTTAGATAACTTTATTGCATGATAGTTGATTTTATCCCTACCCCTGAACAATAATCCTAGTGAACCTGAGACCCTAGACTTTTAATCTCATTGTTTTCAACCTTATTAGTTTGTTATTGCTTATAGTTAGTTATTGCTTATTATTAGTTGTTATTATTATTAGTTGTTATTGTTTACTTTAGTTGTTGTTATTATTTGCTATTAGTTATTATTATTGTTATTGTTTACTATTTATTGTTATTTTTTGCCATTAGTTTAGAACACAAATATCAAAACCCCGAAATTGTTACTTAAGAGACAAACCTAGTTTAACAGAATAGAATACTACCGCCTCCCTGTGGATTCGATACCTTGCTTACCGCTGACTATTAGTTAGTAGTGAATTAGGTTTACTTTGATTAAGGAGACGCGACTTTACCCTTATCAGCAAACAAGCTAAAATCGTCTAGAGGTGTTTCATCCAGGGACAACGCCCGCTAGCTCACACCCGAACCCAAAATATCATAGCAAAAAGCCATCCATGCAAGCAACCTGTTCATTCATGAAAAACATGAACGCCACAATCAGTGGGGAGTAACTCCGGGTTCTCCCAGCCATATCACATTAAACGTACATAGAAGGAAATACGAAAGTAAAATCATGCATATATAGATATACATGTGAGATACGATAAGAATAGATAGGCAATTCATTATCCAATGATAAGAGCATATGAGGTACACATCCGAATTCAACATGTTATTCAAAGACCCGGGGAAGACACTCTTAGGCAACCGAATACGCTCACTAGGGCTTGCATCTCACCGTTAGCAGTATAAGATTGATAAGATTGAGAATCGACAAACAAACCAAGTCAAGTCATGCGATGATCACAATAAATCCAACATATTATCATCCATTCACAAACCAAGACATTGACGGTGTCTAATCATGCAATGACCATGAATAATATCATGAAATCACGCATTCAAAGAACGACGACACAAGACGACATCTCTCACGGTAAATGAAACGCACTAGCACCGTGTACATGGCAAGTATGATTAACAGGCATCCACGGGATAAGACATTTCCCTGAACTCATACACGATGCTACATTCCGTATATGTAGACTAATTTCCTCCAGGTAGCACGACGATAATAATACGGTCCTAGTCTAAACCTGGCCAGATTCTCGGAATAAACGTGTTCCGATTCGACATGCGAAAAAACGTTTCACATCCAAGACTCGGTCTTACAAAGAAAAACGCCGAGTACCCCAAATTCGGTAGATCAATTCACGAAAGAGGCGGAAAAGAGCTCAAGCCTCATAACAAGCGGTCAACTCCCATTCACGAAAGAACCGAGTACCACCTCGCAAGTACACAACATTTGACGGCTGGGTCGATCAACGCATAGCGTTCAACTCCCAACAACGTCGTCGTATGCTCACTAACACATGCATTTAAGCAGTAGGATACCTCTCCGTTCCGACATTCCAGCCTTACGAAAGGGAAGGTAGCCAAGGGAATGAGAGTACAAAGCACAAGACAAAATAGTGCTCAAACCGTATCATTTGTAAAACCGACTCAAAGTGGGACATAGCAAAAACCGTCACAAAACATGTGATACAAGCGAATGAAATATCATATATCAAAAACATGAATATTATAAGTCACTACGTAAAATTATACGATAAACGGATCATGCGAACTATTATAAATTACGAGTTTTAGAAATTTCAAGAAGAAAACACAGCCGTGTTCTAGGCCGGTGTGGAGGGAGGCGGCCGGTACCCCGGCTCGGAGCACAATTACACACAAAAAGCAAGTTTGGAAACTAACTAAAACAAGGGTCCAATTCAAATGGTCATAACTAGAGTTCTAGATATGCAAATACAGAAATTCTAAGTTTAGGTGATAGCTTATCCTCTTACGGTTCCAACGAATGGTCACAAGCCTAAAACAAGCAAGTAATAAAGGAGATATGATCATTCTACGAAAAAGGGTCGGTGCAGTGAATTCCCAGCCGGCTACTGATTCGGCAGCCGGTCCTTCGGCCAGGACTACTTCCTATTCGAGAACAACATACACAAGTTCAATCATTTTCAATTCTCATATTTAACTTCTATCAACTATCAACAATCAATAATCATCATCAACAATCATCAACTAACAACAATCATCAACAATAACTCAATTCCTAAGCTTACTAATCATATTATAAATACGAATTCTAACATAGAAATCATATAAAACACGTAAATGATATCGCGTAACCCTTCACCGTTACCTTTACGCGTCTTTAATCGATTCTAAACCTTCCTAGTCTCCACCTACATACAATTAGATAATAAATGAATATCATTCACCTTGAGAAAGACGGATAATTTAAAAAGCGAGAAAGACGGTAATTTTATTACCAATACGGATAGAGGAAGCTAAGAGGGGAAGAATAAGACGAACTTACGTGAATTCCAACAAGAAACGAAGGAGATACGATGATTCAAAGATCGGAAAGTTATGGAGGCAAGGGTTTGGTTTGCTTAAGGATGAAGAAATGTGTTTGTGTTGAATGAGAATAGGTTAAGGGTGGAGTATGAGATATTTATAAGGAAAAAGTCAAGGAAAGTCAAACTCGCCTTAAGACGGGATTCTCATGGAATCTCGCGGAAATTCCAAATACGAACTCGGAAATTCTAAATTCGACTCGGAACATAAAATTCTATATTAAAACTTAAATTTGCTGAAAGGTATCCGTAAAATATTTTCACTAGAAAAATAGGGTACATTTCCGGGTGTTACAAAAGCTCAATCCAAACTTTCGATGAATTACCAAAAGATGAAAAACGAAGCCAGAAGGAACAGATTGGCTTATTACACACGAAACACACAAGTAAACTCCTTCTAATCATTGAATTGACATTTCTTAGGAGATACTCATAACTTCTTTTCTTATTTCTTTTTCTTTCTTTTTTTTTTTCTTTTCTTTTTTTTTCTTTTCTTTTTTTTTTGATTTTTCTCTCTTTCTTTTCTCTTTCGAACACAACATCACTTTTTGAACAATTTCGTTCTTCCAAATTCACTTTGACCGATAAGAACAATTCTTCTCAAAAGAGCACCCACACCCCATAGTCTAGCGACTAGCTCAAAAGGTAGGCAGTTTTTACATGTAGCTATTATTTTTGTGAAGCATTTGTATGAAGGGGCTTATTTTGAGGGGCAAATTAAAGTGAAAAAGGCTTCAAATCATAATGAATCATGAATGCAATGCTTATAGAAGTGAAATGAGAACCATACTTATGCGTTTTGACATGACACACATCACAAGGAGAACTACACACACCTAAATGAGACTGGGTATAGATGTACCAGTCTAAGGAGGTTCTACCTTACAATATATGTAACTTGCCAAATGTCAAGATTAAGCGTACTCATCTATAGATTCATTCCATGCCTACTGTGTACAAGACTTCCCCATGTATGCTCAATTCAATAGATATTGAATCATTATCTTTTGAAAGCTCTAAGTTTGGGAAATGTAACATGATAGCATAGAAAACAAGCAAGCAAAGCATGAAAAGCATTCAATTGTGTTCAAAATATTAAAATTTTCTCAAAAATCTCTCTTTCTTTTATTTAAAATTTGAAAAATGATCAACTAAAATGCAAAATGGGAAAATGCAATCCCTCCCCCAAGCTAAACATCACATTGTCCTCAATGTGAGCACAAAGACTAAATATGCAACGGGATGCTTAATGGGAAGAAAGGAAAAATGAAAGAAGAATGAAGCTTACTAGCCAGCGCAGACTCCCCCAAGCTAGTCTTTTGGACTTGACAAGGAAGGTCTTCATAGATTCTTCAAAAACTCTTTCATCTGCAAAGAAATCTAACAAAACAACGTAAAAGGGAAAAAGCAAAAATAAAAAAGGAAAAAAGGAAAACAAGGGTTGCCTTCCGAGGAACGTTTGTATAACGTCCTGCTCGACGAATTCTTCTATGAAATCATTGGGTTGGGGATGGACGCTCTGTATAGACAATATCTAAACATCCGATGATAGAATTGCTATAGTAGAGTTTCAGTCTGTGTCCATTGACTTTGAATTTCTCACCATTGCTAGTCATTAGTTCCACATAGACGTACTTGCTAACATATGTGACAGTCAATGTTCCAGACCATCGTGATCGAAGTTTTCCCGGAAAAATTTTCAGACGGGAATTGAAAAGAAGTACTTGGTCACCGACATTAAATTCTTTTTTAATTATCCTCTTGTCGTGCCAACGCTTCGTTTTCTCTTTGTAGATCCTAGAATTCTCATAAGCTTGCAAACGAAATTCTTCTAACTCATTGAGTTGCAAAAGTCGTCTATCAGCGCTAAGCTTAGTGTCTAAGTTAAGTTCTTTGATAGCCCAGTAAGCTTTGTACTCTAACTCATCAGGAAGATGACATGCCTTTCTATAAACCAACCGATAAGGAGATGTTCCAATCGGGGTTTTGAAAGCTGTGCCATAAGCCCATAAGGTATCTTCGAGCTTATTACTCCAGTCGGTTCTAGATTTCGAGACTACTTTCTGAAGAATTGTTTTCAACTCTCTGTTTGAGACTTCTACTTGACCGCTGGTCTATGGGTGGTAGGCTAATCCTCGTCTGTGATACACACCATATTTGGCAAGCAGAGTGTCTAACTGCTTTTCTCCAAAATGAGTTCCTCGATCACTTATCACGGCTCTGGGTACACCAAAACGTGGAAAGATTATTTTCTTACATAGTCGTATCACAGCTCTAGCATCATTAGTGGGAGTAGCAATTGCTTCTACCCACTTAGAAACATAGTCAACAGCGACTAAGATATAACGATTCTCGTTAGAAGAAGGGAATGGTCCTTGATAGTCAATACCCCAGACATCGAATATTTCGACTTCCAATATGCCGTTTTGAGGCATTTCATGTCTCTTGGATATTTGACCCATTCGTTGACAAGCGTCACAAGCCATAACAAAGTCTTTTGAATCTTTAAACATCGTGGGCCAAAAAAACCCGGATTGTAAGACTTTGGCTACGGTCTTGGACGGACCATGATGACCACCATAAGCAGATGAGTGGCATCCTTCTAAAACTCCTTTAACTTTCCACTGGGGGACACATCGTCTGTAAAGACCATCAGAACACTGCTTGAAAAGATAAGGGTCATCCCAAACAAAGAATTTTGCATCATGCAAAAATCTCTTTCTTTGGTTATAAGAAAGGTCAGAAGGTAGCTGGCGACTGACAAGAAAATTGGCCATATCAGCATACCAAGGAGAAGAGTCAACAATCGCCATTAATGAATCATCAGCAAACGAGTCATTAATTGGTGTTGGCAATCCTATATCAGTTACTCTTATCCTCGAGAGATGGTCAGCGACTACGTTCTCTGCTCCTTTCTTATCCCGGATCTCTAGATCGAACTCTTGAAGAAGTAAGATCCATCGGATAAGTCTAGGTTTTGCCTCCTTCTTTGAAAACAGATATTTCAAAGCAGCATGGTCAGTGTAAACAATGACTTTCGATCCTATAAGGTAAGAACGGAATTTGTCTAAAGCATAGACAATGGCAAGAAGTTCTTTTTCAGTGGTGACGTAGTTGATTTGGGCAGGATCTAAGGTTTTACTATCATAGTAAATAGCATGAAGGAACTTTTCCTTTCTTTGCCCCAAAACAACTCCAACGACATAATCACTCGCATCGCACATAAGTTCAAAAGGAAGATTCCAATCAGGTGACTGGATTATAGGTGCGGTGATTACAGCACGCTTGATTTTGTTGAATGCCTCAAGGCATTCCTTTGTGAAATTAAAAGGTGCATCCTTAAAAAGGAGCTCAATCAGGGGCTTGGCTATTTTAGAAAAATCTTTTATAAACCGTCGGTAAAAACCGGCGTGGCCAAGGAAACTCCTGATTCCTTTTACATTACCAAGTGGTGGCAGTTGCTCAATAACTTGGATCTTAGCTCGATCTACTTCAATACCTCTTTCAGAAATGATGTGTCCTAAAACTACACCTTCGTTCACCATGAAGTGACACTTTTCCCAATTGAGAACAAGGTCGACTTCTTCACAGCGTTTTAGTACTTTGGATAAATTTGTCAAACAATTATCAAAGGAAATGCCATACACGCTAAAGTCGTCCATGAATACTTCCATGATAGATTCAACAAAATCCGAAAAGATACTAGTCATGCAACGCTGGAAAGTTGCAGGTGCATTGCACAAGCCAAATGGCATTCGGCGATAAGCGAAAGTACCATAGGGACAGGTGAAGGTGGTTTTCTCTTGGTCCTCAGGATGGATAGGAATTTGGAAAAATCCTGAGTAACCATCTAGATAGCAGAAATATTTGTGGCAAGCTAACCTCTCTAGCATTTGATTAATAAAGGGTAGAGGATAGTGATCTTTTCGAGTTGATTGATTCAACTTCCTGTAGTCAATACACATACACCATCCCGTCACAATTCTTGTGGGGATGAGCTCATTCTTTTCATTCTTGACTACTGTTGTTCCTCCTTTCTTGGGAACTACTTGGACAGGGCTAACCCATTTTGAGTCAGAAATTGCATAGATTATGCCAGCATCTAGCAATTTCATAACTTCAGCTTTAACTACTTCTTGCATGTTAGGATTAAGACGGCGTTGACCTTGAACACAAGGTTTTTGGCCTTCTTCTAAGTTGATTCTATGCATGCAAAAGTCAGGGCTTATGCCGGTGAGATCTTCAAGCTTATATCCTATTGCCTTCTTATGTTTTTTTCAAAACAGTCAATAGTGAGTTTAACTGATTTTCATCTAGGAGAGCACTCACTATGACAGGGCAATATTCGGATTCATCTAAAAAGGCATATTTTAGATTTGAGGGAAGAGGTTTAAGTTCAGGTTTATGTACTTCTGCCTTGGCAGGAGCATCAATTAAGCTTATGAACTCCTCAACTTCTTCAGATGGTATCTCTTTTCCAGTCAAGTCCCTTTCCAGCTCACTGATCTCAAAATTGTCGTTCTCAGAGATATCCTCTAACAATAAAATTGCTTCTAAAGGATCCTCAATTATTGATGGATACAGAGATTCATCAATGATTGAGTCGACAATGTCAAGGAAACAGCAAGGCTATTCAAGCATAAGGCTCTTCATTGCACTGTTTAAGTTGTAGGTGACTTTATCATCACTTACTTCTAATGTCAATTTTCCCTTCTTGACATTGATTACTGCTCCCGCAGTGTGTAGAAATGGCCTTCCTAAAATGATAGGGATTTGCGAATCTTCAGCCATATCTAACATTATGAAATTGACTGGAATGAAAAACATCCCTACTCTAACTGGTACATCTTCTAAAACTCCCATAGGTTGTTTTAGAGAACGATCTGCCATTTGCAAGGTGATACTTGTGCATTTAAGAATTCCCATATTCAATTTTTCACAGATGGAATAGGGCATGACGCTTACACTAGCACCTAGATCGCATAAAGCTTTATCAATAGTGTAGGTGCCTATAGTGCAAGGTATAGAGAAACTACCAGGATCCTTTAACTTAGGAGGGGACTTATTTAGCAATAACGCACTGCATTCAGCGGTGAATGCGATGATTTCAACATCATCTAGAGTCCTCTTCTTTGTCAAGATTTCCTTCATAAATTTCGTGTAAGTAGGGATTTGAGTGATTAATTCAGTGAAGGGAACCGTTACTTGGAGGTTTTTGACTACTTCCATGAATTTGTTGAACTGGGTTTCCTTATAATTTCTCCTCAAAAGCTGGGGAAATGGAACTTGAATTTTGATGGGTTCCTTTTCAAGCTCATCCTTCTTTTCAGTTTTGTTTTTCGCTTCCTTAGCGGTGGATGGTTGGGTTTCTTTTTGGCTTTCTACTTGTGAAGGCTCAACTGTTAGTTCTTTGGGTTGCTGAGGTTCCGCATAAGTGGTACCACTCCTAAGGGTGATAGCATTTGCGGTGTCCCTCGGTTGTTCACCGTGAGGTGGGAGTTGGCCTTGTTTTCTTTAGGCATTAGAGGCAGCCAATTGGGCCATTTGAGTTTCAAGCATCTTGATAGCAGCGCTTTGAGCTTGATCACTCTTTTGAAGTTGAGCAAACATTGAATCTTGCTTTTGAACAACTTGTAGAAGCATGGATTCAATTTTGCTCAAGCTTGAGTCATTAGGTTGGCCTTGAATTTGAGGTGGTTGGTGTTGAGGTTGATTTTTGTATGGTTGGTTGAAGTTAGGTTGGAATGAAGGTCTCTGGTTTTGAAAACCAGGTGGATTGTAAGGCTGTTGTTGGTGTGGTATGAATAGTTGTTGAATTTGTTGTTGTGGATTTTGAATGTTAGTGCTTTTGTAGGACAAAAAAGGATGGTTTTTTGTGTTTTCGTTATAGAAGTTTGAGAAAGCGTTGCCTTGCCTATATCCTTGATAGGCATTGACTTGCTCTATTGAACTTCTACATTCTTGAAAACTATGCCCTCCAACCCCACATGTCTCACATACCACTACGTGGTTAGTGAAGTTGATATGTTCCTTGGATTGGGAAGAGCTTCCTACTTGTTGTTGCAGAAGGGCTAATTGGGCTTCCAGGAGTGCTAATTTAATTGAATCATCCTGCTTGGCTTTGAGTGGCATAGCACGCGAGTTGCTATACTGAGAATCGTGGATTGCCATTGACTCGATAGTCGCACTAGCTATTTCTACATCGATTTGATCGAAACGACCATTGTTAGCGGAATCGAGGATACGACGCGATTCGCCACAACAACCGTTGTAGAAGGTGATAGCTAAGAACCATGAATCAAGGCCATGATGAGGGCATTCTCTTTGTAATTCTTTGTACCTTTCCCATGCCTCATAAAGGCTTTCATCGCCTCTCTGACGCAATCCAGTAATTTGACTCCGCAAGAGTGCGGTTCGTTCTGGTGGGAAGTACGTTTGATAGAAAGCAAGAGCTAGACCATCCCAGTCGACTATTCCTAAGGCAACTCGATCAAGACTATTGATCCAGAGTTTTGCCTTTCCTCTTAAAGAGAAGGGAAAAAGTATTTCCCTAATCTGCTCTTGGGATACTCCAGTTTGTTTAATTGTGGAGCAATAGTCACAGAAGTTTTGGATATGAAGGTTGGGATCTTCTGTTGCATTGCCACCAAATTGATTTCTTTCTATTAGATTGATGAAGGCAGGTTTGATTTCAAAGTTTTGAGCTGTAATTTGAGGTGTAGCTATACCCTTTGGAAGTGTATCTGCGGTGGGTTTGGAATGGTCGGAAAGTCGAACCATTTTTGTTTGTGAAGATGAAGATGGAATGTTGGTTGAAAGTTGATTGGTTTTTGGAAATGGAGATGAAAATGGATCTTCTTCTCCTTCAAGATTAGGTAAGATATCCGAGTATTTCTCACGATTACGATCTAAACTTGAAATATCAGAAGCTTTTGAAATTTCGTTGAATAGTTTTAATGTCCTACGCAGAGTTCTTTCTAGTTCGGGGTCTAAAGGAATAGGGGTCCCTAGTCTAGAAGATCTGGGCATAAGATTGAAAAGCTAAGATGAAAAATCAAGAGAGGTCTAAAGGAATTTGAGTTCCTAAAGAGATAAAACTAATTGTGATAAAAATCACAAGAAAAAGGAAAACCAAACCGTGCTCCCCGACAATGGCGCCAAAATTTGATCGTGCTTGTCGCGAGCCCGATACAAAGATAAATTACCCAGACTAGGCTAATAACAAATTAATGTAATTAGGGAAGTAGGGGTCGATACTCAGGGAGATGGTATTTCCTATGGATTATGAATCGTCTCACAATTCAGTTTTATCTAACGATTTTCTGGGTTTTGAGGTTTTGAATTCTAAACTAATAAAGAACATAAATAAAAACAAAATAAGAGTAAATTAAAATGCAAATAATAAAACAAATGATGAATTAACAATAATGGGAAGCATCTAGGGAAGTAGGTTCACACATGTAGATTGACATATTGATGAAATTGGATTTAGGATATGCGAAAAATTCATTGCGCGTTCGTAAGAATGGTGTGTTCATTACAATCATAGATCAGATGGTCTAGCAGGCATTTAGGCGATTTACTAGGTCTTAATCCACTATGTCATACTTTGTCTATTCAAATATCGTATGTCTACTTTGGAAAAGAATTCCATAGTAGTCAATGATTGTGATCAGGAATCGTCAACTATCGTTAAAGTCCAAACATGCATAGGCACAATGTTTTAAAGGCACAATTTTTTTTATCCAATTGTCATCTTTTAATCAATCTAACATGGCTACCCTACACCCTAGAAAGTTGACTACTCACTCATGATTATATTTATGTTTAAGATGATATTAACAATTAAAACTAGGATATACATATTTAGTTGGTTTTTGACAATGATTTTATACTCTCTATGAGGCGATAATAACGACGCTATTTAACAATCTAAGGGATGAAACTATGATTATGAAAATGAATCTAGAATAACATAAATAGAAAATGACAATCAAATGGAAAACAATAAAAGATAATAAGTAAGGGATAAATTAGGAATACCTAGGGACGATCAACAACGAAAGTGATAACGGTAATAGAAATTCCTTGCATAGAATAATCGTTCCTTGAATTACAATTCTTGAACCCAACAAAGTAGATCACAAAGATTGAAATTCTTATTGAACTAAACTAATGTTTTGATAAGAAATGGACAGAAATACACTAAGAACAAAAGACAAAAGAAGAAATGATCTAAACTAGAAAGACTAGAAACTAGAGAGAAAAGAAAAGATTATTCTAAAGAATGTTGTAAAGAAGATTGTATAAGATGAGATGATATGAGATGAGATGCTAGAGCATCTATTTATAGTATTAAGGTTTCGTGGAGAAGAGGTCGGGCATTAAACACATAGGACAAAAGTAGGAAGAAGAAGCCGCCATGCTCGGATCAGCAAGGATACCCGATCGGGTAAGTGGTCTTCTGGAAGCTCTTGACTAACGTTTCATCTTCCTTTGCTTTGACTTGACTTCCAACATCCCCCTTGACTTCTTCAATCGGGTTTGTTGATAGGATTTGATGTAAAGCGATGAATATTGATTGATCTTCCGGTAACTACAAAACCGCCTTTGCTTCTTCTCTCTTTCGAATTAGTAAACCTTCTTGAAATGCCTTTCACTTGGTCAAGCTTGTTTCTTCAAATCGTCGGGTTTTAGGCAAATGATCGAAAATATAGAAAAAGGGCGTAGAAATGTCACTTTCCCTACAAAACAGGTTAAAACACAGGAATTCGCCTAGAAGACGATATTAGCTCATAAAATGGCTTAACAAAGCACAAATGACAAACAAAACCGAGCTAAAGTGAGGGTTAAAATCATACAAATATTCACTTATCATGTTTAAAGAGGATATGTTGAAGTGTGGTGGCTGAAGCATCTTATATAGTAGTAGGGTTTCGTGGGGAAGGGGTCATGCATTCATCACATAGGACAAAAATGAGGAAGTCGAAGCAAAAGTGTCAGCAGACATCCCCGATCGGGTACACCACTTACCCGATCAGGTAAGTTGCAGTCTGAGTCCTTTGACTCTCGTTTCATCTCCCCTTGCATATGACTTGACTTCCATCATCCCCCTTGACCTCTTGAGTCGGGTTTGTTGATAAGGTTTGAGGTAAAACAATGATTTCTTCGCCTAACTGATCGGTCTTCTGACAACTGCGACATCGTCTTTACTTCTTCTCTCTTTTGAATTAGTGGACCTTCTTGAAATGCCTTTCACTTGGTCAAGCTTGCTTCTTCAAATCGTCGGGTTCTAGGCAAATGCTCGGGGAATATAGAAAAAGGGCGTAGAAACGTCACTTTCCCTACAAAACAGGTTAGAACATAGGAATTCGCCTAGCAGACGATATTAGCTCATAAAATGGCTTAACAAAGCACAAAAGACATACAAAACCGAGCTAAATTGGGGGTTAAAATCATACAAATATTCACTTATCACCTCCCAACCTTAAGGTGTAGTCTTTTTGTCTTGTTTTCGTGAAAGCTTGGTGCCGGACTAGGGCCTTAGACTCTAAATGCATAGCGGCATATGTTACATTCATGATATCATCAACCTCTGTTGGACCAATTTGATAGTTTTGATAATGACATGTGTTTACGTGATAATATGTTTTACTCGATATATCATATGCGTGTAATTATGTGCTTTAGTCTTATTATAGCTAGCAACAATTATGAGAAGAAAGATCAAAGTTAGGCATAACTTTGATAAAGTCTGTGAGACAAAGTTATAACAACTTCAGGAATAACTTTGGAAGTGAACATGAAAGTTATAGCTAACCAGGCATAACTTTAAGGAAAATCGCTTCAAACAAGATCTACATAAATCTACACAAGACTCGAGATGGAGGGTCTTTGTGATCAAGATGAAGAGATGATCCGTATCCTGAAGATCTTTGTGAAGATTAGATAGTATAGGTCGTCATTCGGTAACTATTCCATTCGAGAGATTTTATGTTCAAAGTTATAGTTTTAGCCTATGACTTTGGATGTTAAATGTTGATGCATGATTTTGGAAATAAAATGTTTTGAAATATTTTCAAAAGTGAAAGAGTATTTTTATATTTATCAAAAGTTTTATTAGAGAATATATTTATGAGATTCTATTGGTTGGTAATACAACTTATGGGTTGTCATGCTACCTAGGGTTTCTAATATATTCTATCTCAATTTGTTGTTAACCTAATTAGCCCACCTAGTGTTTGAGCCACCTAGGGTTTCATGAAACCTAGTGTCTGAGCCACCTAGGGATGCGTGCCTCCTAGAGTTTCATGAGCTAGGAATTTCGGCCTCCATAGGTTGTTTTCCTTGTTTACCTAATCTAGGATTCTACTATATCTTTACAACAATATTTTGAGATATTAAGATAAATATATTTCTATAAGATAAACCAAATAATATTTTCAGATAAAGATATTTCTAAAAGATAAAAAAAAATTATTATCTTTATTAAATATTATACTAGGGTTTTAGATCTACTATGATTCTACTACTATAAATACTCATTAACATATTACTTGTAAAATACACGAAATACACTACATTCACACGGCTACATATTTTACGTGTGTTGATTTTCCAAAATTATTTTAAAGCAAACCTTTGAGCAAATATTTATTATTTTTAGAGTTTGTTTTTACAAGAGTCGTGCATCAATTATTATCAATCGCTTGAGTGAAATACGTTATTGGATAATAGTACATCATTATAAGCTTACAATTCTTTAACGGGAATCTGTGTGAGTTATATTGTACTTTCTTATTAGCGTAAGATAGTATAGAGTATTTAGCGATACTCACCTTGAGTTATAATCATAGTGTTGATTATACGAGTGGGTTGATAATTTTTGTAATCCGTAGAAAGGTACTAAAAATTATTAATCGAGAATAGTGGACGTAGGTTTCAACGTGTGAAACTGAACCACTTCAAAAATCGTGTGCCTCTCTCTTATCTCTTTACTTTTCGTTATTTTGTTATTTGTGCTTACTTTTATTAATTAATTAGTTGATTTTAATTCATAAGATCAAATAATTAATTACTTATCATATAAATCGAAAAAGTGGGGCTAGTTTTTTAATACTCAATTCACCCCCCCCCCCTCTTTCGTATTCGATCAATAGACTCTACAATTGGTATCAGAGCCTCGTGCTCTTGATTGCCTTACAGCAAGGAGTCTGATCCATTTATCTTTTTATTTTTATTTATTTTCCGCTGCATTTAATTTTATTTTAATGGATTCCAAACATCTGAAGTGTCCCGTATTCGATGGGAAGAACTACAGTCTATGGAAAAATATGATGACCCATTTCATAAAGGGTAACGATTGGGAGTGTTGGCTAATCATTAAGAATGGTCCTAATAAGATCATGCTTGGAACGGCTACTGGCACTTCCATCGAAAAGAAAGAAGATGACTATGTTGAGGCAGATTATAAGAAAGTTGAGAAAAATTCAAAGGCTATTAGTCTGTTGCAAAACGGCATGACCCATACTGAATTTGATCGTTTCTCATCTAGTTCTACTGCCAAGGAAATATGGGATGGTCTTGAGTTAGCTTATGAGGGGACAACTGTTGTCAAAAAGCAACGTATTGCACTACTTATGCGAAAATACGAACTGTTCTCCATGGAACAAAATGAATCGCTTGACAGCATGTCCACTCGCTTCTCTAGTATCATTAATGAATTGAAAATCTTGGAAAAACTTTTGACTCCGAGGAAATTGCCAGGAAGATCCTTAGAAGTCTATCTAAACGATGGAGACCTAAGGTGACGGTAATTGAGGAATGTAAAGACCTATCTGACCTATCTTATCAAGAGCTACTTGGAACCCTAATGGCTCACGAGATTACTCTTGATGAAGATGAGGCAAATGATAGTAATAGTAAGAAAGTGGCTTTACAAGCCGAGTCTAGTGAAAAACAAGATTCGGATCTTGAAGATGAAACAGTGTTATTTGCTAGACGTTTTAAGAAAAAATTCTTTAATAAACCACAAGGGAAAACGTTTAACAATAACACTAACAAATCATACAAAAAGCCAATTGAGTCAAAAGGGTCTCTTTCAAGTCGTGGTTGCTTCAAATGTGGGGATAATGATCACATGATCAAAGATTTCCCCACATGGAAGAAAATCAAAGACAAAAATCAACGAGACAAAACCAAGAAGGAATTCAAGCAAGTGATGATGGCTTATTGCTGGGGAGATCTCGACACAGAGGACAACGAGTCAGAGGAAGAGGAAGTCGCCAACTTGTGTCTAAGCAACGTCATACTCGATCTAATTTCTGACAGTGACAATGAAAGCGAATCTGAGATGTGTCTTGTTGGCAACTCAGATTCAGAAGATGACGAAGAGGTTAGTCATCTCGAACTTAAAAAGCAAGTTAAGAATTTATCTAAGAAGTCTTTAATTAAGTATTTTGAAGAAGCCTTAGATCATTGTCATGAACAGAGTCTTGAATTAAAAGATCTTAAAGAACAAATTCTTGATATTGCTGAGGAAAACCAACTTCTAAAGGCCAAAGCTATAAAGCTCAAGTCTAAAGTTATGGCAACTTCAGCTATAACTTCAGACAAGACAAATGTTGAGAAAGAAGCTCTTGAGTCTAAAGTTATAGCTAATGAAGCTATAATCTCAGATTTGAAGCTCAACATTAAGCATCTTCAAGCCAAAGTTATAGCTAATGAAGCTATAACTTTAGAATTGAAGAAAGTCAATGAGCTTTTACAATATGAAGCTAAGGCAACGGAAGTTGTTATTCTTGATCACGAGAAAGTAAACTCTTTTCTATCTCAGCATTTGAAAGATATAAAGGCTGAATTCTCCCAAGCCAAGAGTCAACATAATGAGGAGAAGCTTATCTTGAACAAACGTTTCAATGATTTTCGTGAAAATTTCAAAAAGAACAATCCCTCCAAAGACTCGAATGTAGATCATTCGTCGTGTGAAAAAGAAATTCAGTCTTTGAAGGAATTGCTCCTACATGCACGAAAAGTTCATGATAAGTGGGAAGGAAGTCAAAAGGTCTTAGACTTCCTTACCGAACAGTCTAATAATAACATGAAGATGGGTCTAGGTCATGAATGCTATAGTCGTAGAGACCATGATAAGTGCAAATCCACTCCTTCTGACCGTGATTTCAAAAGAAGGAAGTATGTCAATCTTTTAGAATATCTGATTTGCAATTATTGTGGTCACAACGGTCATGTTAAAAATAATTGTGTTAAATATGTTAACGACAACAAAAATCAAACTGATTTTGTGAAAGAGCATGACGCGTCTAGTGTTAATGAGTCCGAATCTGAACCTCAACGTGATGAGGTTAGAAATAATGAGTTTAGATGGTTTTATGACATGGCTTTCGATTACACATCTGTATCTTCAAAATCTAAATCTTATGTGAATCAGAAGCAGTCATTTAAACCTAATGTGCGTCACAATAAAAACAAACATTATAATAAACCTAGCAAACCCTATCCTAAGAAGAAAAGAATTGTCAAACAGGTATGGGTTAGGAAGGATCAAATATATAGAGTCATTAACCACAAAGGACCCAACTTAGCGTGGGTACCTAAAAACTGTATTTGACTCTCTTGCAGATAATAGTGAAACAAAACAATCTATGGTATCTCGACAGTGGATGTTCGAGACACATGACTTGAAATAAGAATCTTTTTCTTTCACTAGAGCCCTTCAACGGTGGCAAGGTCACCTTTGGAGACAACAAGAAGGGCAACATAATCGGTGTAGGTAAGATTGGTATATCTTCTTCACATGCTATTAATAATGTATATCTGGTAGATGGCCTTAAGCATAACTTGCTAAGTATCTCTCAATTATGCGACAAAGGCAATAAAGTCGTTTTTCATTCAAATGTTTTTCGCATCATAATTGAAGGTACTAGTACCGTTATCTTAGAAGGGTTACGTAAACGGAACGTGTATATGATTGATTTAAACAAAGTCACTAGAACCTTCTTTACGTGCATGAAAGTCACCGTGGATGATTCATGCTTGTGGCACAAGAGGTTGGCACACATCAGTCCAACGATTTTAAAGAAACTCAAGTCTTGGGATTTAGTTGAGGGTCTACCCTCAATCAAATTCAAACAAGAAAAGATGTGTGACTCATGTGCCCGTTGTAAACAAGTTAGATCTTCATTCAAACCGAAACGAGTAGTAAGTACAGAGCATCCACTTGAGTTGGTACACATGGATTTGTGTGGACCTATGAAAGTCAGAAGCCGCGGTGGATCAAGGTACGTATTCGTCCTAGTCGACGACTACTCAAGGTATGTATGGCCTATCTTTCTCTTTACTAAAGATGAAACTTTCGATGAGTTTGTAGTACTAATGAAGCTCGCCCAAAACAAGTATGATAAAAAGTTAGTTTCCATTCGTACGGATCATGGCACCGAATTTGATAATCAAGCTTTTATAGAATATTGTAGGGAGATTGGTGTAGGACATAACTTTTCTGCACCACGAACCCCACAACAAAATGGTGTCGTGGAACGTATGAATAGAACATTAGAGGACATGGCCCGCACTATGCTTTTGTGTAGTGGCCTTCCTAAGAGCTTTTGGGCAGAAGCCATAAGTACTGCATGCTATGTGCACAATAGAGATATGATTAGACCTATTCTCAAAAAGACTCCCTATGAACTTTTAAGAGGGAGAAAACCCAATATAGCTCACCTTCGTTGCTTCGGGAGTAAGTGTTTTGTCCATAATAATGGAAAAAGTAATTTGAGCAAATTTGATCCACGAAGTGACGAGGCCGTGTTTGTTGGTTATTCTAATCATAGTAAGGCTTTTAAAGTTTTTAACAAAAGAACCTTGTGGATAGAAGAAAGTGTTCATGTTGTATTTGATGAAGATAATATGCCTGAGCAAGTTGAACAGAATGAAGAAGAAGACATGAATCATCCAGACTTTCGCCTCTCCAGAGATGACGTGCCAGTTAATAATGAAGAAGTTATTGAAGGAATCAATGATGAACTTGAGAAATCGACAAATGACCTTGAACAGAGAACGGAGACAATTGTTGATGATATGAATGTCTCTTCTCAAAACAAGGAAAAGGAAACCGAAGTTATAACTGATGATGCTATAACTTTGAACCAGGATCAAGATGATGTAACTGAAGTTGTACCAACTTCAGCTATAGCCCCAGAGTCCAACTCAGGGGGAACCAATCTTGATTCTGAATCATTTGCGGAAAATGAGAGTTCATCAGATGATGATGAGCCTAGGAACTCTAAGAAATGGAAATATAAGAGTTCTCATCCTATGGACAGTATCCTAGGAAGTTTGACTAAAGGAGTTCAAACTAGGCGAACATTAAATAACTTTTGCTCATTCTATTCATTTCTGTCTACCATAGAGCCTACCAACATCAAGGAAGCTCTTGCAGAATCCGACTGGATTGTGGCTATGCAAGAGGAGCTTCAACAGTTCGAACGTAATAAAGTATGGCACCTTGTGCCACGACCTTCTAATCGAACTGTGATTGGTACTCGATGGGTATTCAGAAATAAATTAGATGATTCAGGAGTTATAGTTCGTAACAAGGCTCGATTGGTCGTTCAAGGTTATAATCAACAAGAAGGGATTGATTATGACGAGACATTCGCTCCAGTAGCAAGACTTGAAGCTATTCGCTTGCTCATCGCCTTCGCAGCTCATAAAGGAATGAAATTATTCCAAATGGACGTTAAGACTGCATTTCTTAACGGTTATTTGGAAGAAGAGGTTTTTGTTGAACAACCTCCTGGATTTTTGAATAGCAAGTTTCAAAACCATGTTTTTAAACTCGATAAAGCTTTATATGGTTTGAAACAAGCGCCTAGGGCTTGGTACGACAGATTGTCAAAATTTTTATTGCAAAACAATTTTAAAAGAGGATCTGTCGACAAAACCCTATTTCTAAAATCCGAGGGTTCTGATTTACTTGTTGCTCAAATTTATGTAGACGATATTATTTTTGGTTCTTCTAACAATAAATTGTGCAAGTATTTTTCAGATCTTATGACCTCAGAATTTGAAATGAGCATGATGGGAGAATTGAAATTCTTCCTAGGATTGCAAATTCAACAAACCAAAGAAGGAATAAAGATTCACCAACAAAAATATGTCAAGGAGCTAATCAGAAAATTTGGTATGGAGAACGTTCATCCAATGGACACACCTATGGTAACTGATAAAAAGTTGACCTTAGACGAAAATGGTAAGTCTGTAGATGAGACTACATATCGAGGTATGATTGGTTCTTTATTATATTTAACTGCAAGTAGGCCTGACATTATGTTCAGTGTATGTGTCTGCGCTAGATTTCAATCATGTCCTAAAGAATCACATATGATTGCAGTTAAACGTATCTTGAGATATTTAATTGGTACATCTAATTTATATTTGTGGTATACACTTGAGTGTAATTTCGATCTAGTAGGATATTCAGACGCAGATTATGCGGGATGTTCTTTAGATAGAAAAAGTACCTCTGGATTTGCTACGTTTGTTGGACCATGCATAATCACTTGGGGCTCAAAGAAGCAAAATTCGGTTGCGTTGTCTACTGCAGAAGCCGAATATATCGCTGCAGGACTGGTATGTTCTCAACTACTTTGGTTAAAACAACAACTATGTGATTATGGTGTTAATGTTGGTTGTATGCCTGTTTTCTGTGATAATACGAGTGCTATTATTATTTCTAAGAACCCAGCTCAGCATTCTCGTACTAAGCATATAGACATTAGACATCATTTTTTTGCGTGACCATGTAGAAAAGGGCAACATTAAACTCGAATTTTGTAGTACTGAAAATCAATGGGCTGACATTTTAACAAAGGCGTTAGCGAGAAGACGTTTTGAGATATTGCGGTTGGAAATTGGTTTAATCAGTAGCAATTAAATTCGTCATATGTATTTTGTGAACCTGCGTGACTGGCTAGAATAAGATGAGATTGTACGACTGTGTCCGCATATTTCATTGCTCGTATATTTGTGTTTAATATTATATATTTTACGTGAGTATCTTGCATATTGTGTGTTTTATGGAAATTGAATTATAAACCACATATTTGCCAAAAACCTATCTTATTCACTTTCCTAATTGAACTAAAATTCTACCCATATATTTTATGGTAGCCGAAATTCTCAAATAAAATCACCTTATCATATCTTTTTATTTACAAAATTCTATCCTTACCATATCCCAAAATAACCACCCAAGATTCCTTTTCCTACCAAAATTCAAAAAAAAAAAAAAGGAAATAAAGACTTGGGGCCGGCACACCCATGTGCCCAAGTACAAAAGTAACACAAATTCTTACACCTCATTATTACCCTCTTACACCTTTCACTTTCACCACATCAATACTCAACCAATTCTTTTACTCTCCCTCTTCTACCTCACGGCACCCACAACAAACAACATAAAAATTACCCAAACCTTCAACCATCATCAATGGCTTCCACTAGATCAAAAATATCCAAGAACCCAAACCCTAAAACTCCCAAGCCTAGCATGCCCAAAAATACCTCTTCTACTCCCACACAAACATCACCCAACCTAAACCAAACCGAGTCCGGTGCGGGTCTTGAGGGTACAAAAAGAAGACGATTAAATAAGGGCAAAGCTAGAGTCCAAGAAGAAGCTTCAACCGAAGTTGCTGACACGATTCACGAGGCACCAACACGGGTTACATTACGTGATTTCTCGCCTCAAGAAACATCTTCCGGGCTTGACAAACTCCGTCTCACGAAAGACGAAAGAAAGCTTGTAAACCGAGTTGCTCAGTAAGGAATACACGGTGGTCGTTATTATCCGAAAGCTTGGTGTGACAAATATAGGGCTTTAGGATTCTTTACCGATTTTCTGAATTTCCAAGAATGGGAAACCGTGGCACTGTTTTCGGGTTCGGTCTATCCAATTGAGGTAATCCAGTTTTTCGCTTCTGTTTCGTTAACTGATGGAGGGTTGAATGCCGATATTAATGGCCGTTCAGTTTCGATTTCCGTGACGGACTTTTGTACTCTGTTTTCGGTTCCTGATGATGGAATCAAAATCAATCCGAGTACGTCATGGGAGGAACTGACAGACATGGCTAAGATGGAAGTTAAGAAATATTTTGATGTTGGGGCGTCGTTGTCAAGTTGTGTGCTGGCGGGAAGTGTGTCACCAAAATTGAAATTTTTGTTAAACTTTTTATGGAATACCGTAATTCCGCGTCGGGGAGGACGAGACAAAATTGCATGCTATGAGATGTTGGTCGTGAAGCATTGGTTGGAAGGAAATCGGGTTAATTTACCTTCTCTTGTTTTTTCTCGTATCTCACAAACCGCTTTTTCGGTGACCGAGGACAAAATCTATTCTACTCTTGATTTACCCTACGGAATGTGGGTATCACGGCTCCTCGAGTCGAAAGGAGTTGTTAATGTGAACAATTATGGGGTCGCCGTAAAAGATGAAATGTGTGATACGTTCTTGAAGTTTATGAAATTTGATGCTAATGGTCCGGAGTTGTTGTTCTTAACAAATGGAGGTTCGGTCGGGTTACAGCCGGGTGGGGCTGATTTTTCCGGGATTGAGTCAAAATTGGATATGTTCATAGGTAGTATCATGGAGCGCTTAGACGCACAGAACAAGAAAATTGAGGCGGTATTGGACACGGTTGTTCAAGCCGTGGCAGTGGGTTCGAGCTCTACCCGTGACCAAGGTGGGTCAGGTGTGAGTCAAGAAGTGCGGACATGGATGACGGGTATGGATGATCGCCTTGCTAAGTTGGAACGGAACATTGTCGATTGTAAGCAAGAAGTGTATAGGCAACGGGATCGGATGACATATTTGGTGAGTCAAGGCGGTTCTTTAGTTAAGAGTGGAACGGAAATGCGTGAGGGGATGCGTACTATCTACGATGCAACGGAGGCTCTTTCGTTGAAAGTTCGGAACTTTGACGTTTGCCTCACAGCTCAAGCTACACATGTGTCTTCTTGCTTTGACCGTCTCTCCACTCAAGCTACACATGCGTACTACCTACGATGCAACATGAAAGTTATAGCTAACTAGGCATAACTTTAAAGAAAATTGCTTCAAGCAAGATCTATATAAAACTACACAAGACTCGAGATGGAGGGTCTTTGTGATCAAGATGAAGAGATGATTCGTATACTGAAGATCTTTGTGAAGATTAGATAGTATAGGTCGTCATTCGGTAACTATTCCATTCGAGAGATTTTATGTTCAAAGTTATAGTTTTAGCCTATGACTTTGGATGTTAAATGTTGATGCATGATTTTGGAAATAAAATGTTTTGAAATATTTTCAAAAGTGAAAGAGTATTTTTATATTTATCAAAAGTTTTATTAGAGAATATATTTATGAGATTCTATTGGTTGGTAATACAACTTATGGGTTGTCATGCTACCTAGGGTTTCTAATATATTCTATCTCAATTTGTTGTTAACCTAATTAGCCCACCTAGTGTTTGAGCCACCTAGGGTTTCGTGAAACCTAGTGTTTGAGCCACCTAGGGATGCGTGCCTCCTAGGGTTTCGTGAGCTAGGAATTTCGGCCTCCATAGGTTGTTTTCCTTGTTTACCTAATCTAGGATTCTACTATATCTTTACAACAATATTTTGAGATATTAAGATAAATATATTTCTATAAGATAAACCAAATAATATTTTGAGATAAAGATATTTCTAAAAGATAAGCAAAAATTATTATCTTTATTAAATATCATACCAGGGTTTTAGATCTACTATGATTCTACTACTATAAATACTCATTCACATATTACTTGTAAAATACACGAAATACACTACATTCACACGGCTACATATTTTACTTGTGTTGATTTTCCAAAATTGTTTTAAAGCAAACCTTTGAGCAATTATTTATTATTTTTAGAGTTTGTTTTTAAAAGAGTCGTGCATCAATTATGATCAATCGCTTGAGTGAAATACGTTATTGGATAATAGTACATCATTATAAGCTTACAATTCTTTAACGGGAATCTGTGTGAGTTATATTGTACTTTCTTATTAGCGTAAGATAGTATAGAGTATTTAGCGATACTCACTTGAGTTATAATCATAGTGTTGATTATACGAGTGGGTTGTAATTTTTGTAATCCGTAGAAAGGTACTAAAAATTATTAATCGAGAATAGTGGACGTAGGTTTCAACGTGTGAAACTGAACCACTTCAAAAATCGTGTGCCTCTCTCTTATCTCTTTACTTTTCGTTATTTCGTTATTGTGCTTACTTTGATTAATTAATTAGTTGATTTTAATTTATAAGATCAAATAATTAATTACATATCATTTAAATCGAAAAAGTGGGGCTAGTTTTTAATACTTTTAATACCCCCCCCCCCCCCCCCCCCCCCCCCCCCCTCTTTCGTATTCGATCAATAGACTCTACAACCTCAGTTACAGAGAAAAACTGAATACACTTAAACAACCAATCATCAATATCAGTACCATCAAAAGTTGGAAACTTGATAGTGGGGGGCCTTACCATAGGGTTTATGCCATTTGAATTCCTACTAGGCTGTAGGGAAAGTGTTGACAAGGTTTGCACCAGAGTAGCGACTTGTTCCTTCAGTTGCTGTACATTACTTTATAGCTCTGGATATGTCATATTGCCTCTTCTTTTTGTTGTTTTTGTTTTTGAATTTTTTGTGTTTTTGGTGTAAAGAACAAAGGAAGAGTTAAATATTTTCGTATTTTTCTTTGGGTTTTTTCTTAGGTTTTCTCCAATTTTGTGGGTTTGCAGTATGATGACCGGTTGTGTCGCAGTCCCGATACAAAACTAATTACCCACACTTAGGTTAACAACATAAAGAATGTAATTAGGGAAGTAGGAATCGATACTCAGGGAGTACGTGTTAACTATGAATTGCTATGGGGTGATTTTTATTTAAGTTCGATTTATTTGAGGTGATTATCTAAAATACTAACATGAAGTAAAATGACAAATATACAATGACGATATTTAAATGACAAGTATGGAAATTGCGATAAAAAATAAATTTAGTCTAATTGATGACGATAATAAAATTGCAAGATAAAATGAACTAGTCTACTTGACGGAAAGGAAAGTGACAATAATTAAATCTAACTAAGAACGATAATTATAATAACAATATTGAAAAGCTACCTAACTAAAATAATAGAAAACTAATAAACTAACAAATGACAATAAAATAAACTATCTAAGAACGGTAATAAAATGACGGTAAAATAAACTAACTAAAACGATTAAAGTAAACTATCTAATCAAATTGATATAGAGAATTAGAAATTCATGTCAAATGATTTAAAAGCTTTATTGATACCAATATTAGAATTACTACGATTGTCTAAGCCTTGTAGAGGTATATTCCTCTCGGATTCGTACCGACTTTTTAATGGGTCCTAACGTCCTTTCAGCCTGGTTAGGTCACTAAACCCCTATTGGTAGTCCTAATTCCCATCCCAACTCTCGTTTCTACGACGGAAATTGACTAATACAAACAATTATTTATGGCCATTAAACAAAGTTATAGAATTTGACACAACCAAAGGAAGAAACAAACTAGATGGTTCTATTGGTATCGATTCTTCTTTTAATTCATTTTAACTAGCAAATCATTTCAATATTTCAATTTTATTTATTATATTTACATAACGATGATCCTACACTACTAGATTTAATTTAAGTGATTAAATAAATGATCGGGCCTGTCGCAAGCCCTGGTCAAAGATAATCACCCAGACTAGGCTAACAACAAATTAATGTAGTTAGGTAAGCAGGGGTCGATCCTCAGGGAGATGGTGTTTCCTATGGATTGTGAGATACTTGCAATTGGATTTTGTCTAAACGAATATCTGGGTTTTGGGGTTTTGGATTCTAAATTAACAAAAAGCATAAACAAAATAAAAACAAATCAAAATAAAAGCAATGAAATGGATAATGATTTAACAATGATAGAAAGAATCTAGGGAAGTAGGTTCACAAATGTAGGTTAACATATTGATGAAATTGGATTTGGAATAATGCAAATAATTCATTGTGAGTTCGTAAGAATGGTGTGTTCATTACAATCATAGATCAGATGGTCTAGCAGGCATTTAGGCGATTTACTAGGTCTGATCTACCATATCATGCTTTGTCTATTCAATTCACGTATTTCTACCATGGAAAAGAATTCCATTTTAGTCAATGATTTTGGCCAGAAATCGTTAACCATTATTACAATCCAAACATGCATAGACACAACGTTTTAAAGGCACAATTTCTTTATCCAATTTTCATCTTTTAATTAACCTAACATGGCTACCCTACACCCTAGAAAGGTGACTACTTACTCATGGTATTTAGATTTAAGATGTTAATAATAGAAACTAGGATAGACATGTTTATTGATTTTTGATATTATAAGATGATAATAACAATTCTAAATCAACGATCTAATGAAATAAAATGATTACAACTGTAACACCCGCAAATGTACCCTATTTTTATATAGTAAAAATATTATACAGATACTTCTCAGCGAAATTTAGTTTTAGTTTAGAATTAAATTTTCCGTGTCTAATTTAGAATTTCTGAGTTCGTATTTGGACTTTACGCAAGATTTCGAGTAAGTTACGTCTTAAGACGTTTTTGGGCTTTTTCTCATATTTTTCCACTTACTCCTTCATATACTCCCTCACAACCCTAACTCCCTCATTCAATCTTCTTCTTCTTCCTCACCAAGTAAACACCAAAACCTAGCTTCCATATTTTATCAAACTTAGAATCGTCACTACTCATTCATTTCTCGCTCAAATTCACCTAAGTTCGTCTTATTCTTTCCCTCTCATCGTCCTCTATCCGTATTGGTAATAAAATTACCGTCTTTCTCGCTTTTCAATTTATCCTTCTTTCTCAAAGGTGAATTATATTCATATTTTATTATCTAATTGTAGGTGGTGACCTCAAGACCCCAACAAAGACTACTTCTTGATAGAAGAGGACATCGACGCGGATTGAAGACGCGAAAAGGTAACGGTGAAGGGTTACTCGATATCATCTACGTGTTTTAATGTGTTTTCTATTTTAGAAATCGTATTTAGAATAAGGTTAGTAATAATAGGAATTGTGTTGTTGATGATGGTTGTTGTTAGTTGTTAATTGATATGAGAATTGATCGTTGGTGTTGATAAATTATGATTGTAGTATGTGTTTGACAAGTTGAAAAATGAAGGATCGTGTGCCCGAGACAAGACGCGATATTTTAGTTTCCGCCTTGACTTTTAGTTTGAATTTTAGTTTCCGCCTTGACTTTCCTTGACCCTTTGGACTTAGTATTCTTGCATTGATGATTTGTTTGTAGACCACTCCAGTTGACGGGTTTGGGTCTTGGGTCTCGGGTTTTGTAACACCCGGAAATGTACCCTATTTTTCTAGTAGAAATATTTTACGAAATCTTTTCAGCAAATTTAAGTTTTAAATTAGCTTTTTATGTTTCGAGTCGAATTTAGAATTCCGAGTTCGTTTTTGGAATTTCCGCGAGATTTCATGAAAATCCCGTCTTAAGTCGAGTTTGACTTTTCTTGACTTTGGAAACCGTCTTTGACTTTTCCTTCATAACTCACACAACTCCCTCCTTAACCTAATATTTCATTCAACACAAAATCAAACACACATTTCTTCCTCTTTAAGAAATCTCAAATTCCCTCTTTGATATCGATCTTTGAATCCTCGTAACTTCTTCGTTACTTGATAGAATTTACGTAAGTTCGTCTTATTCTTCTTCCCTAACCTTCCTCTATCCGTATTGATATTAAAAGTATCGTCTTTCTCGCTTTTCAAGCTTTCCGTCTTTCTCAAGATGAACTTTATTCATCTTTTTACGATCTATTTGTAGGTGGTGACCTCCAAGATCCCGACAAAGACTATTACCTTATTGAAGAGGAGCTTGACGTTTAGTGAAGTTGCTAAAAGGTAACGGTGAAGGGTTACTCGGTATCATTTACGTGTTTTACATGTTTATATGCTAGAAATCGTATTTAGAATACGATTAGGAAGATTAGGATTCATGCTATGATTAATGAATGATGTTATATGATGAATATTGATGATGTATAATGATTGTTGATGATTATTTGAAGTATATATGAGAATTGGATTGAATTGGTTAAGTGAGCAAGGCTCACGGGTGAAGAGGTGCTCCCAGCCGGTCAACCGGCCGCCGGTCTGACCACCGGCTGGGAACACATCAGTAACATTTTTGGGAAACTTTGTTTTTGCATGATGAGGTGCTCCAGGCCGGCCTACCGGCCACCGGTCCATCCACCGGCTGGAACACATCAGTAAGTGATGTTGAATTTTTGGTATGGTGCTCTGTGCCGGTCGACCGGCCGCCGGTCGACTGACCGGCCCAGACCTCATTTCTCTGTTTTTGGGTTTTGCCCTGTGTTCTGAGCCGGCCCACCGGCCACCGGTCCCCTGCCCGGCCTGGAACACGGCTGTGTTGTTTTTCTTTAACTTATAAAACTCGTAATTTATAATAGTTCGCATGATTCGTTTATCGTATAATTTTACGTAATGTCTTATAATATTCATGTTTTGGATATATGATATCTCTTTCGCATGTATCACATGTTTTGTGACGGTTTTGGTATGTTCCCACTTTGAGTCGGTTTTTACAAATGATACGGTTTGAGCACGGTTTTGCCTTGTGCTTTGTACTCTCATTCCCTTGGCTACCTTCCCGTTCGTAAGGCTAGAATGTCGGAACGGAGAGGTATCCTACTGCTTAAATGCATGTGTTAGTGGGCATACGACGACGTTGTTGGGAGTTGAACGCAATGCGTTGATCGACCCGGCCGTCAAATGTTGTGTACTTGCGAGGTGTTGTTATTTGCATGTAGCGTACCGCTTGTTATGAGGCTTGAGCTCTTTTCCGCCTCTTTCGTGAATCGATCTACCGAATTTGGGGTACTCGGCGTCTAGTGTAAGACCGAGTCTTGGATGCGAAACGTTTATCGCATGTCGAATCGGAACACGTTATTCCGAGAGTCTGGCCAGGTTTAGACTAGGACCGTATTATTATCGTCGTCCTACCGGAGGAAATTAGTGCACATATACGAAATGTATCATCGTGTATGAGTTCAGGGAAATGCTTATCCCGTGGATGCCTGTTAATCATACTTGCCATGTACACGGTGCTAGTGCGTTTCATTTACCGTGAGAGTTGTCGTCTTGTGTCGTCTTTGAATGCGTGATTTCATGATATTGTTCATGGTCCTTGCATGATTGGACACCGTCATTGTCTTGGTTCGTGAATGGATGATAATATGTTGGATATTATGTGATCATCGCATGACTTGACTGGTTTGTCTGTCGAGTCTCAATCTTATCAACTTATACCGCTAACGGTGAGATGCAAGCCCTAGTGAGCGTACTCGGTTGCCTAAGAGTGTCTTCCCCGAGTCTTTGTATAACATGATGGATTCGGATTTGTATTCCATATGCTCTTATCATTAAATATCGAATTGCCTATCTATTCTTATCGTAATTCACATGTATATCTATATGTATGCATGCTCTACTTTTGTATTTCCTTTTATGTACGTTTAATGTGATATGGCTGGGAGAACCCGAGTTACTCCCCACTGATTGTGGCGTTCATGTTTTTCATGAATGAACAGGTTGCTTGCATGGATGGCCTTTTTGCTTGACATTTTGGGTTCGGGTGTGAGCTAGCGGGCGTTGTCCCTGGATAAAACACCTCGAGACGATTTTAGCTTGTTTGCTAAACACTTTTACTTTGTTAACACTTTGAGAGACTACGTCTCTTTATTATATTCCGTACTTAGTTTGTAATATTTTGACACTCCTCGTTTTATCTATCTTGCATGTATAAAAGTTTTTAAAACTTCATATTTCCGCATATTAATTCACATGCTTGTATGTTTTATATTTCCGCATTCGCGAGGGTTGTCACAGTTTTCTTCAGACTCCAACCGATTCAACAACAACGACCAACACTCTATAACAGGCGGGGACATTTCAGTGTCGAGCAGCATGGACATAATGTTCTCCTTGTTTATCGCAGCACGCGGACTGAACCATACTAAAGCCTCACTGCGTTCAAGCCGGGTAATAAGAAAACTTAAACAGCTTCTGATTTAAAAAAGAAATATAAGGAACAAGGACAGTTGAGAGGGGCTTACTCAGACAGGAAATTGTAGTCGTCCAGGAAGCAATAGTCTGCCACGTGCTTTCGCAACGGTAAAACAACATTCACTAATGATTGGTTATTCCGTAAAATCTTGGATACAACGATGACATTCGCACCAACAGCACAATCGATCGAGCACCCAAGACCATCCCCTCCCCCACGAAGACGGCTCTTAACAGACGACAATCGTTTAGGAACAGGAGACCGATCAGGTGCAGGGTGTGCTTCAGGGGTTCGATCGTCAACTGGCGTAGCGCCAAGAGAGGGACGGGGGCGCTTGGTGTAAGTAAGCCCTATGTCATTATCATTTCTCCTCTTGCTAGCAGCATTATTCAGCTTCCTCGACAATACATGGCCAAAAATCTCCTTAAAGTCAGAAACCCTCTGTAAAACATCCTCCCTGCACCTGTTTATGTCGCTTAGTACCAGTGTAGCAGCAATTTCATGGCGAAACAAGTTAATGGCCTTCATTTTGCCCAGGCCGCATTCAAAGGGCTTCCCACAATAAAACAACATGTGCAACATCAGGTAAACACCGCAATCCTTCATTGTGTACCCTGTACCTTGCCATCTGAACGGAACGTTAACAAGCTTAAACTCGCCGACCTTGGCGCCCTTTGTCAGACCTTTTGACTCCATGTACTTGCCGAATATATTCACCTTTATGTAGTTAAACAACATTAGTTGAAATAGATAATCCTTTTAGATGTCAACGTAAAAATACAAGCGTGATTAGATATGTATTACCGCGATACGTGCAATCCCTCCATAGGGCAGCTTTTCCAAATCTTCATCGTATTTACGGTTGTCAAGGTACTCAATTTGCTCGGAAATGAAGTTAATGCAGGCACAACTGTAATGATCGTTATTGCCAGATAAAACAGGGATGAGGACATGTAATCACACATGGTGTTGGTCAACGTCATAATTTGGAACATCATCTGCACACATAACATGCATATAGGAGCTCACACATGCGCATGATTTTAGGCACTTACCATATCCGAATCAAGTTGAAATGGAGTAGGACAAGATTCCATCCACATATCCCAACAACAAAATAACTCGTTTGTCTTGTCAATCGCTATTCCCTTCTTTTGGGCATTCCAGATGTCCAGCGCAACATTCTGGTTAAAGAGGTGTAATTTTAAAATTAGAGAGGTGTAATTTTAATGTTCTATGAGCACTCCTTAATTTGGAAGTGTAAATGTTCAAATAAATGTTCCTTTAGCGCAAATTACATAGAATGATAGTTTATAAAGGATGGTTAAAATGTAAAAATATTATCAACAAGAAGTGTAACTTTCATACTGTGAAGTGTAGCACTGATGTTAGAGAGATGTAACTTTGATGTTTGAGAAGTGTTACTTTGATGTAGCAGAAGTGTAACTTTCATACTGTAAAGTGTAACACTGATGTTCAAATAATATGTAACTTTGATGTTAGAGAGGTGTAACACTGATGTTTGAGAAGTGTTACTCATCTGTTGACACATTGTAACTTGAACTTAGGGGTCACTTCTATGATAGAAATGTGTAACTGTGACGCTAGGAGCTGTAACTTCTACTTTGACAAAGTGTAATTTTAAAAAGTGTAACTTCCACTTTCACAGAGTGTAACTTTACATGTTCTATGATAGGAATGTTAAAGTGTGACTTCTATGGTATAAAATGTGTAAGTTTAATTTCATGTACACTACTTTGATAGTAAAATAACACCATTAAAATTGAAGTGATACATACAGTATGACCAAGGCCGAAGAAACAACGGGAAGTTTGAACTATTGCAGTATTCTGAGTTGTCATCACATTGAGAAGTAAGCACCAACAATCAATCACACTACACATAATTTCCAGTCCAGGATGAAGCGTTAAGATGTCTTCCCGAGGTATGAAGTTAAGCTCGCTGAATGACACCAATTGTTCACTACAGAGGAATGATTTTGTAAGTAAAGCAGATGGATGTATTCACTGACAACAAAATGCTTGAAGCAATGAACGATATTACGTCAAACAAATTTTGTATATAATAGACTAACCATTTGTTCAACGCAGATGATTTATTAAAGACGTAGTCTATTACGTCTTTTCTCAGACTGAAGACAGTGGTCAGAAGCGGCTTATATTGTTGCAGATCATGTGTAACAAATTCATGTTGAGGATTGGGTTCCCCACAGTCAAGAGAACACCCAAGTTTCTCAGGAACCACATCCATGCATGAAAGTGGCTCACTTGAATGAAGTAAGAATGGATGGTGGATAAGTGGAGTACGCGGATCATAGACGCCTTGAACAGGTGGTTGGCACGGCCCATGCTCTTCCACAGTACCAAACCTAGCGTCTGGCACCCCCTTAAAGGCTTGTTCTAAGTCTGACGTCGACATGAAGGTCAACTCAAACTCGGGTGATTTTATTTCACTCTCCACTGCTTCATCAACCTCCTTCGCCCCTCCTTGTACACCTTTATCAGCCCCAACCTCGGCGGCAACGTGCTCGTTCACTACAGTAACAGGCCCCTCCGCCTCTTCGACCTCCTCCATTACAACAACGACCTCCTCCTCAACATGTACCTCCTCCTCATTGGAATCTTTAAGCCGTTGGTTCGACTCCCCATCAACAAGCACCGATCCAATCGTTGCTTCACGTCCCTTCCTTGTGGCGTCCGCAATTTCCGCAGTAGAATACAAATATTCCAAAATATGAGTGTCAGTTAATCCACCAAGTCGTGGTCGTCGGTCAGAGGGTTCACCTACAACTCCGTCCTCTATCCTTGCTTCACAAACTTCATTATATTCTGTTGTGTTATAAAAACGGGCAGTACCCATATTCTGACGTGTTGCATCATCGATTGGAGGATCACCAAAATCGTCCTCAGTTGACGCAGCCACTAAATCTTCACAAACCAAAGCGGTGTCAACAGTCTGATCCATACGATCTTGATCAACGTTTACATTGGGCTGTTGTTCATTGAAAGTTTCTTGGTTGGCTTCTGTGGGAATTGAAGAACTAGACGTCGTGGTTAATCTCTTGATCTTCGAAGTTGCATTTGCGTACCATGAGTAGAAGACAATAACATTCCTTTCCAGCTGCAAATAAAGCTCATGTACACCCTGTTTTTAACCAAAAGAAAAGTGAAGTTACGTTGCATGATATTACAATGTAGAAGGGACCAACAAGTCGAAGTGGTTAAGAGTAAATCGGGTTAAAGTTAAAATTCAACATACTTTAAAGTTACATTACCATACTATCAACATCACACTACAAAGTAAAAGTTACACTTCAAAATTAATGTCACACTACCATATACAAGTGTAAATTTAAAGTTCGTATAGTGTAACTTTAAGGTTCTGGCAGTGTAACTTACCCTCTCTGACAGTGTAACTTTGGGCCATCTGTTACTTACACTTTGGAGTGCAATAAGTGTAACTTTAAATTCTTTAAAGTGTGAGTTTGGGTTCTATAATGTATGGTTTCTCAGAATGTAACTATGGGCCAGAAAGTCACAAAGAAGACTTACATCCACCGCCCGAGCTTTTAACTCCTCATCATCTTCAAGTCCCGGGGGCAGTTCAATTTGAATAAACTTCTTGTCAGATGTTGTATGAGGTGCAGAAGACAGCTGTAGTAGCGGCTCGCTCACAAGTGTCGAGATCGTCTTACTCTTGGAAGATGTTCCATCGGAGGGCTTCTACGTGCAACGAGGATACTTCACCTCAGAAAAGGTTAGGCGACCCAAAGGACCTTTCCCCAGCTCATCCTTCATCCTGGCGGCCATAATTTTATCATCCCAATGTTGGATAAGTGGGAGGTCATGGGGGCATATCTTACCACAGAAGTCAAAACGTTGAAAGTACGTGATCATTAAAAAGGGAATACAGCCAAGAAAATGAGATGGCACTAAGTGAACATCTGCCGCATCACTAACCATACAGTCTAACACATAGGAACACCAGTCCTGCTGCGCGATGGAACTTACATCTTCTACCGCCTTCAAAAGTTTAATATCAAGACCATTGTTTGATGTGGGGGTCAGGAATGAGGACATACACAACAAAACAAAGAGACGGCAGAATTGGTCACCTCCGTCTTTGAATTCCTTCGTCTCAATGTGCTTGAAAACCTTGCCTAGAGGAATAGCCTCCGACGATGATTTAACGCTGTATGCATCCCGCCATCGTTTTTTCAAAACCTTGCTTTCTACATCTTGGGTACCCGTATGACGGCCAGAATGGGCTAATTGGAGGGGTCTAGGCCCGAATGGTAACATGAAACAATCATGTACGTCGTACTTGGTGACCATAAACTCTTTAATTTCTGACGCCCTAAAAACATGTGAGCCGTCGCTAAACGCATCCAGAAATGAAAAAACATGAGAAAGAGGATAATATCTTAGTTTAAGATGGAGCATCCCACCAAAACTTATCCTCTGTACCGCGGCTCGCTGGGCACCATTCAGGTTTAGAATTAACTTAAGCAGCATGTTTGGGCGACACTTGACGCTGACAGTAGGGGTAGGTAAACTGACATCTCCAATTAGAGGTTGGGCTTCATTAACTGCCATCTGAAGTTAAAAATAAAGGAATTGTTAGTACATCTGCTGTGTCACTAGTTAGGCGCCCAAATTATCAAAGTTGAAACAAAATTAGATATGAATATTAAGTACTACTCATGAAAATGTGATTGAAAAGTACTACTTATACAATTACATAGAGAGTGTCACTTTGCAGTTCTGTAAGTGTGACTTTAAAGATTAAAATGTGTGACTTTACATTATTATGAAATAAAAGTTACACTCTGTAGAGTCTATTGATCGAATACGAAAGAGGGGGGGTGAATTGAGTATTAAAAACTAGCCCCACTTTTTCGATTTATATGATATGTAATTAATTATTTGATCTTATGAATTAAAATCAACTAATTAATTAATCAAAGTAAGCGCGAATAACGAAATAACAAAAAGTAAAGAGATAAGAGAGAGGCACACGATTTTTGAAGTGGTTCAGTTTCACACGTTGAAACCTACGTCCACTATTCTCGATTAATAATTTTTAGTACCTTCCTACGGATTACAAAAATTACCAACCCAATCGTATAATCAACACTATGATTATAACTCAAGGTGAGTATCGCTAAATACTCTATACTATCTTACGCTAATAAGAAAGTACAATATAAATCACACAGATTCCCGTTAAAGAATTGTAAGCTTATAATGATGTACTATTATCCAATAACGTATTTCACTCAAGCGATTGATAATAATTGATGCACGACTCTTTTGAAAAACAAACTCTAAAAATAATAAATATTTGCTCAAAGGTTTGCTTTAAAACGATTTTGGAAAATCAACACAAATAAAATATGTAGCCGTGTGAATGTATGTGTATTTCGTGTATAGTCGTGTTAATTGCAATTTGTATGTGAAGGAGTATTTATAGTAGTAGAATCATAGTAGATCTAAAACCCTAGTATAATATTTAACAAAGATACTTATCTTTCCATAAAATAATATTTGCTTATCTTTTAGAAATATCTTTATCTCAAAATATTATTTGGTTTATCTTATAGAAATATATTTATCTTGATAGCTCAAAATATTGTTGTAAAGATATAGTAGAATCCTAGATTAGGTAAACTAAGGAAACAAACCTATGGAGGCCGGATTCCTATAGCTCACGAAACCCTAGGAGCACGAATCCCTAGGTGGCACAAACTAGGTTTCACGAAACCCTAGATGGCTCAACCACTAGGTGGGCTAATTATGTTAACAACAAATTGAGATAGAATATATTAGAAACCCTAGGTAGCATGACAACCCATAAGTTGTATTACTAACCAATAGAATCTCATAAATATAGTCTCTATTAAAATAATTGATAAATATAAAAATAAAACTCTTTCACTTTTGAAAACATTTCAAAACATTTTATTTCCAAAATCATGCATCAATATTTTATCATCCAAAATCATAGACTAAAGCTATAACTTTTGAACGTAAAATCTCTCGAATGGAATAGTTACCGAATGACGACCTATACTATCTAATCTGCACAAAGATCTTCAGTATACGGATCATCTCTTCATCTTGATCACAAAGACCCTCCATCTCGAGTCTTGTGTAGATTTATGTAGATCTTGTTTGAAGCGATTTTCCTTAAAGTTATGCCTGGTTAGCTATAACTTCCATGTTCACTTCCAAAGTTATTTCTGAAGTTGTTATAACTTTGTCTCACAAACTCTCAAAGTTATGCCTCACTTTTGATCTTTATTCTCATAATGTTGCTAGCTACCCTCAGACTAAAGCACACCATTACACGTCATATGCTATATCGAGTAAAACATATTATTACGTCAACATCTTTGTCTTCTCAACACTATGACACTTGGTCCAACCAAACTTCTCCCCTTTTTGATGCTGACTAAGTCTCATTATGATTTCCTTCTAACAATTTTGTGACTAAGTATGGTTCCCCTCAACAAAGCCACTCCAAAGTTATAGAAATTTGATCGCAAGAACAAAACAACTTAGCCAAAGTTATAGCTGAGAGAATGTAAAGAGATAACGAGTCTTGACAAGGAGCAAGCTTAAGCAAAGACTCAAATCATATCATTTCTTCCCCCTCTTGGCATCAGTGAAAAGACAAGAACAAAGACATGAAACGACTAGAATAACACATGTCAAGGCAAGAAATAGATATGCAAAATACGCAATATAACACGATATATATCAAGCAAAATAAAATGCAAATGTTAATTAAAACTACAAACCACAAAATATATTGTTAGGTGCCATTGGGCCGAATAGACAATGTCAAAATAAGCCAAATGGGCCGAATAGGATTAGTAGTTTAAGAGATAAAACAACCAAGGATAGAAAAATCAAGGCATTTTGGGTT
>JAIUZE010071453.1:0-58992 GCA_022085475.1 Heliosperma pusillum | reverse complement strand
AACAACACCCCATGGACCTCCTCTGGCACATTGGGACTCCCATAATTCCTCTGGTTGGGTGGTAGAGGTGTCAAAGTTACCTTCTTTCCCCCATGCCTGAAGCTATAGGTGGTATCCCTACCCTGATGAGTGGTGTTTCTATCAAACTCCCAAGGCCTCCCTAGTAGTAGGTGACAGGCATCCATTGGTACTACATCACACAATACCTCATCTTGGTATACCTTCCCAATAGAGAATGGCACCAGGCAGTGCCTATCAACCCTCACCTCAGCCCCCTTGTTAAGCCATCTCAGTTTGTAGGGGTGTGGGTGCTCTTGAGTAATCAGACTTAGCTTGTTCACTAGGGTGATGGAAGCCACATTGATACAACTCCCCCCATCAATGATCAAGTTGCATACCCTCTCTTGAATGGTGCACCTGCTTCTGAATATCAAAGACCTCTGGTCATCCTCCAATGGAGTATGTTGAGAGTGCATGACCCTCCATAGGACCAAGTTATGGCCTGTGTCAGGATGAGCCATGACCAAGTCCTGCATTGGTTCCTCCGCAGCTGTCACTACCTCTAACACCATGCTGTCATCAACCTCATACTCAACTAATCCCTCCTTCTCCCACTCTTCTACCTCCATAAGTGTCATGGTTCTCTTAGAAGGACAGTCCTTCCTAAAGTGACCATAACCTTGGCATTGGAAACATCTGATTTTGTTCTCCGTTGGGGTGGGGTTGGGTTTAGAGTTCACAACTCCCTTTCCTTTGTCTGTGGTTGACTGGCTGGTTGTTTTAGGGGTCTCTCCCATCCTAATACCACTGTAAGGTTTGTATGCAGGTCTAGTAACAGGCTTAGGTAGAGTTGGTTTGGTTTTCCCCATTTTTTCAACCCTTAAAGCTAGGTTGACAACATCATCATAGGACCACAAAGGTTGCATCCTTACTCTGGCAGCAATGCTCCTATCTAGACCCTCTAAGCATCTGGCAATCCTTTGCTCAGGTTTCTCATTGACCTCACACTGGAGAGTCAATTGCTCAAAGTCTCTTAGGTAAGCCTCTACAGACCTCTCTTCTTGTTTCAGTTTGGATAGTTTAATGAACAGATCTTGGGTGTCGTCTTTAGTGACAAATTTGTTTAGCATCTTCTTTTTCAGTTTTGACCAAGACCTAAGAGGTTCCTTACCCTCCTTAATCCTTTGGTGCTTTAAGTTGTCAAACCATAGGGATGCATACCCTTTCAATCTTAGCACAGCAACTTTAAAAGACTTAATATCAGAGTAACTCTTATATTCAAATACCTTCTCAACATCCCTAATCCATTCTAACAGATCATCAGGGTTTAAACTACCAGAGAATTCAGGAATTTCTACCTTGAGATGCTTGTCAGTGTGCTCTGGAATCTCCTCATAAGTTCTGTTGCTTTCTCCTGAGTCTGACCCTTCTTCCTCCTGCAGGGGATGTCCTCTTCCCATGCCCATGTGGCCACGACCTCTGCCTCTGCCTCTAGGGGGTGGTCTTCCCCTCAGTGGAGGAGCAATGTTCTCAATGACAGTGTTCAAGGCAGCCAGCACTACATTTACAGTGCCTGCTAGCTGATCCACCTTGCCTTCAATACCTGCAAGCCTCTCTTCACTCATTGGGTTATTTTTTGTGTTTTTGTTGTAGTTAGGATAACAATGGCCTCACAACCAAAGCTCTGATGCCAGAATTGCAGTGATATTATAGGGGTGTGTTAGGAATTGGACCCTAGACTCCTATCTAGCACTGGATATGGATGTTACTCAACTCCCACAGCTCAACACAAGGAATCAAACAACAAACTAGACTAGCTAAGACTCCTTACCACAGCCAAGCACAGGTAAGCAGACTTGAACTAAACAACAAGCAAACACCCCCACAGTCTATGCACAGGGATATCTAACTTGCCACAGACTTAGATCAACAACCACAGCCTAGCACAGGAAGTTATCTGGCCTGACTTTCAACCAAGACAATGCATAAGTTGGAAAGATTTTAGAAATGAGAACAATGCTCAGTTTTTTCATTCAATAATCAACTGCCTTGTACAAAAGAGCATGGGTCCTTATATAGGCCTCAATGCTTGATCTGATTACAACCCTAGAGTAGCATCTAAGGGCCAAGATTAACTATTAAAAGATGACAAAATACTGGCTAGAAATACAGACTGCTAATGCCAAAAGAAAAACAATAAAACAGACAAAATGCAGACATTTGACAATGACATGCTCCAGGTTGTGCTTGTTGCTTGGTGTTGGCTTGGAACTTGTGGACGAGGCTCATCAATGCTCCTTGACCTTCCTCTGCAGTAGTTCTAATAGTAGGGAAGACAAGGAAAGACTTTTGGAGATAGTCTTTCAGTTTTTAGCTAGAAATGGAAAGACTGCTTTATGCTTTATGCTTTAGGTAGGCTGTTTTGATTTGGATTTTTAGGGTAGTTGTGTTGTGTTTTGGAACTGGTTCCCTAGGACTTTTTTGGACCTAGGTGGGTAAGGTTTTAGCTGGGCTTGGTGGTAGCTGGTGGTTTGAAGTGTGGTGGTAGTTATGGCTTCTCCAAGTGGCTGTTGTAGGCTGGTTTTGTGATTTTCTGGTTGGGTGTGGGTAGGCTTGTCTTTGGTTAGCCTGGCTCGTGTCTTGGCTATCATGGACCCTCATTGTGACTTGGTCCTGGTTAGTACTTTTCAGTTTGAAGTTATCCCCTTGGTTACCCATCCCTTGTCCCCAGACTGACCCCTGGATGCCCATGTAGGCCTCCCCTTGGTTACCAATGCTCACCCCCTGATCCCCCTTGTTGGATTCTGCCCTGCCCTGTGCCCCAGCTCCTGCTGCAGTTACAATGTAACAATGGGTAATGAAGCAAGGAAGACTCATTGTTCACACAAGGAGTTACAATGCAAACAATGAGTAACGAAGCAAAGAAGACTCATTGTTTACACAAGGAGTTACAATGCAAACAATGGGTAATGAAGCAAGGAAGACTCATTGGTCAAACTAGGATTTACAATGCAAACAATGGGTAACGAAGGCAGACTCACACAAGGACCTAAAATGTAAACAATGGGTAATTAAGCAAGGAAGACTCATTGTTCACAAATGGAGTTAAAATACAAACAATGGGTAACGAAACAAGGAAGACTCATTGTTCACACAAGAAGTTACAATGCAAAAATGGGTAATGAAGCAAGGAAGACTCATTGTTCACATAAGGAGTTACAATGTAACAATGGGTAATGAAGCAATGAAGACTCTTTGTTCACTCAAGGAGTTACAATGCAAACAATGAGTAATGAAGCAAAGAAGACTCATTGTTCACACAAAGAGTTACAATGCAAACAATGGGTAATGAAGCAAGGAAGACTCATTGTTTAAACAAGGGGTTAGAATGCAAACAATGGGTGATGAAGCAAGGAAGACTCATTGTTCACACAACGAGTTACAATGTAACAATGGGTAATGAAGCAAGGAAGACTCGTTGTTCACACAAGGAGTTACAATGCAAACAATGTGTAATGAAGCAAGGAAGACTCATTGTTCACACAACGAGTTACAATGCCAACAATGGGTAATGAAGCAAGGAAGACTCATTGTTCACACAAGAAGTTACAATGCAAAAATGGGTAATGAAGCAAGGAAGAGTCATTGTTCACATAAGGAGTTACAATGTAACAATGGGTAATGAAGCAAGGAAGACACATTGTTCACACAAGGAGTTACAATGCAACAATGAGTAATGTAGCAAGGAAGACTCATTGTTCACACAAGGAGTTACAATGCAACAATGGGTAATGAAGCAAGGAAGACTGGTTGTTCACACAAGGAGTTAAAAATTAACAATGGGTAATGAAGCAAGGAAGACTCATTTTTCACACAAGGAGTTACAATGCTACAGTGGGTATTGAAGCAAAGAAGACTCATTGTTCACACATTGTTAATTTACTTGAAAAACATTTTAACAAGTTTAGCATTTAAATAATGACCTCTTACTAAATTATATAAATGGTTCCAAGACCCATCCTTAAATAAAATTAGTCATCGCATGCTACCTTTATATAGAAATGGTAAGTCATTACTTGACTAATCCTACTCTTAGAACTCTTGGTTGACGGATTTCAACTAAATCCATCTCCTAGTCCTAAGATAACGCTTATCTCGTTGAGTCCAATCCAATTTTAGCTTGTGATCGTATCACCCTACTTAGCCGAGGTAAAAAGGGACCCACGAGCGTGGTAGCCCTAATGAATCGAGATTTCATAGGTGTTACAATTGGTAAGGCTTAATCTCAATTTTTAAAAATGTGAGAGATCTTGTCAATTTAGTTATTAATTCCATATAAGTGAACTAAGTCGGTGAATTGTGAATAACGTTGAATTGACAATAACGGAAAATAAAATGCATGTGTGACGATTTTGGCATGAGCGGAAATAAAGCAAGCAACCAAGCAACGATAAAATCCTAGTATGGCCACCTAGCTAATCAAAATTAACTAGATAATTTCAAATTCGGAAACCAACTCCTTGGTCCCTTGCCGCTTCACTTGGAACACCTTCCAAAATGGCACCGTCTTGAGGGAGTCACCGGTCTTCATAAAAATAATTACAAATATACAAGTATACAAATTCTTATTATACATTTATTCTAGAAAATGAAATTATTAAATTATACAAACCGGCGATACGAGATCGCAATAAAATTACAACCAAGCCGTTATTCCCTTACATTACGGGTAATAACGATTAAAAATAACTAGGCCATACTAGGTACAAAATTTGCATAAATTATTAAATAAATGACATTCATTCATTCGACCATAAATAAAATAAATTGCTTCAAAATTCATGCCAAAATCGCCCTAAACACATTCATGCTCATTGTAGCTCGATTTTACGGGATTTATTGATTTTTAACCATTAAAAATCAATATCAACATTTAAATCTCATTTAAATTCAAACTAATTAACTAAAATATTTTAGAACTCAAAAATAGTTCCTACTAATTTTGTTGGTCATTAATTAGATCGATTTGATTTCATTTGCTAAATATACAGTTTAATCATAACAATTATGAAATAAACCCAAAATAAAATATAAACTTCATAAAAATTTGAAACCAAAAATTTTTTACATTCTGGAAAATTTCCAGGAACTATAAAAATAAAAAACATTTGCTCAAAAAATTTAAAATAATTTTATGAACAAATAGCTTTGTATTTAATGGTTTTATCAAATAAAAATCATTAAATATAGTAAAAGAGTGAAACAAATTATAAAATTTCACCACGATGATCAAAATAAAAATTTAAAATGTCCCAAAAATTTTCAAGACCAGAAATGGTCGTTTCATTTTTATGAACATTATAATCTCATATTATCGACTTTCATCGTATAAAAATCAATAAACATGCAATACTTAATTCAAAGTGACGAAAGTTTACATACAATATGTAAGACATGCATGTGAGATCATATTAAAGTTTCATGCCCAGAATCAACATGAAACTATTTTTAGTTAACTTTTAACTCATAAAATGAATGTTAACTCGGTTTAAAAGCCAAATATCAAACTAAATAGCAAATCAATCCCTATAATCACGAAATTTGACCACAAACATTTTGAGGTCAGTAGGTATACATGCACCAAAAAAATTCATCAGAATCGTATATTAACTCAAATGTTTTGATTTATTAGTTATCTTATAACTTTAATAAAAAAATGTCCAAAATGAACATGCATGCTACAAGCTAGCTCTGATACCACATGAAAGTCCATAGAACATAATTAGACTCCTCTAATTAGTTACTAATTTACTTGTTAATTTAATATTTAGTGATCTATGTAACATGCATGCAAATATAAAGACATTTATATAAAAGAAGAAATTTCCTCACATTGATATGGAAATTAAATGGGCACAACAGGAACTCCTTCTTGTTGTTCTTGAGCTATATGTATGGATGAACAAGAATAATCTCCAAAATAGAAGACCTCCTTCAAGTTGCACCAAGATAACACCAAATAATCTACCCTTATTATTAACTAGATAATAAGATAGATGTTATACTACTAATATTAGACTATATTACTACACTAGTAATACTTAAGAAATATTAGTATACGAGAGTTTTTAGTGAGAGGAAGAGTTTTACAGAGAAGTGTAAAATAGCACAAAATGAAGTGGTAGAAAAATGAACAACTATTGTTCATTATACGGCCACAATGGCCGGACCACACAAGTCCAAAATGGACTCTTATTTTGTTTAATTTAATCACATGCATTAAGGTGGAGTGTTGTAGTGTAAGTGATGATTATATTCTACTTGTTATGTCACTTTCACTTGGTGACTTGTGAGTTTGTACAAGAACAACAATCATCACCTTACCACCACTACTCTAACCGGCCATGTGAGGCCTAATTTGATCCATTTTGATTTCTGATATTTGTCCCACAAATACTTATTAATCATATGCTCAATTATCTTGTATAATTAAGTGTTAATTTGATTATATAACAATTATATGACACAAATAAATGAATAATATGTACTTAACATTTTAAGTAATATTTTACCATTACATCAATATATAATGGGTCTTACAATGATTAGTTAATTTATTTTACAACTCCTTGTAAATGTAATTAACTAATTACCTCTATCTCAAAACCTCAACTAATTTAGTAATTTAACGATTAATTACTAAGTTAAATCTTATTTTATCATATTAAAATAAGATATAAATTTATTAGTCAATTATCGCATAATTGAAAAATAAACTTAATCGAATTTGAGTTCATAACTCAATTTCTAATAATTAATTCTCGTACATATCAAAATATGTAATGGACTAATTAAGTGTATCATATACAAACAATTAGTTACTATTTAGATTTCATCCTATAGGTATGACCGAAAGAGATCAGTTGATCACCGCCGTCATACGACAATAACGTCAAAGTCTTGTCAGCCAACCGTTATTGATTTACGTTAATCAACTGACTAATCATATATATAGTCAATAAATATCCCAATTATATTCCTTAAATGAGATTTATTATGTGGCGCACTATTGTGGAGGACACCTACTCCAACAACTCATTGTTCCTTGTGTGAACAATGAGTCTTCCTTGCTTTATTACCCATTGTTTACATTGTAAGTCCTTATGTGAGTCTTCCTTCATTACCCATTGTTTGCATTGTAACTCCTTCTTTGAACAATGAGTCTTCCTTGCTTCATTACCCATTGTTACATTGTAACTCCTTGTGTGAACAATGAGTCTTCCTTGCTTCATTACCCATTGTTGCATTGTAACTCCTTGTGTGAACAATGAGTCTTTCTTGCTTCATTACCCATTGTTTGCATTGTAACTCCTTGTGTGAACAATGAGTCTTCCTTGCTTTATTAACCATTGTTTATATTGTAAGTCCTTGTGTGACTCTTCCTTCATTACCCATTGTTTGCATTGTAACTCCTTGTTTGAACAATGAGTCTTCCTTGCTTCATTACCCGTTGTTTGCATTATAACTCCTTGTGTGAACAATGAGTCTTCTTTGCTTCATTACCCATTGTTTGCATTGTAACTCCTTGGGTGAACAATGAGTCTTCCTTGCTTCATTACCCATTATTACATTGTAACTCCTTGTGTGAGCAATGAGTCTTCCTTGATTCATTACCCATTGTTGCATTGTAACTCCTTGTGTGAACAATGAGTCTTCCTTGCTTCATTAACCATTGTTTGCATTGTAACTACTTGTGTGAACAATGACTCTTCTTTGTATCATTACCCATTGTTGCATTGTAACTCCTTGTGTGAAGAATGAGTCTTCCTTGCTTCATTACCCATTGTTATATTGTAACTTCTTGTGTGAACAATGAGTCTTCCTTGCTTCATTACCCATTGTTGCATTGTAACTCCTTGTGTGAACAATGAGTCTTCCATGCTTCATTACCCATTGTTGCATTGTGAATTGAAACCTCTCAGAAGAATGAATGATTTCAGGTTAAACAAGAAAGAATTACACTCCTCTCACTCAAGCTCAAGTCACTTAGGAAGAACTCAAGACAACCTGCACTAGGCTAGGTAGTTCAGATAGAACTTTGCACCCTAACACACAAGCATAGGTAGCAAAGGTTGTGTTAAGACTCAAGACACACAAGTAATGAATTCTAAACACTGCAATCTTAGATCACACACAAGCTCACTAAGAAATGCTGCAATATTCAGCTCTGCTGAAGGTATGCATTTGAACAAAGTTCAGGAAATTGTTTAATTCAAGTCTGCTGAAATAGGTTACAAAGCTGACCTTATATAGGCAATTACATATCATCTGGACCCTTGAACAATGACATCTAAGGGCTTTGAAAAGCCTTACAATTATTGAAAATAAAATACAAAAGTCAGCTAATAGAGACAAGCTAAAACAGACTGAAACAACATTGAAAAAGAGACTGAAAAAGCATGTTTGTCCCTTTCCTGAAATGGTAATGTTGCTCAATGTCTTGGGAACTCTGTGCTGGGCTTGTTCCTGCTGCAACGGGACCTGACTGTGGCCACACATACGACCTTCCTAACATACTAACTGCATTGATACTGATCACACACAAAAATAAAGAGCTTTGGACAGGTTTGTTGAACTTGGTTCCAGTTGGCTCTTCAGTATGACCCTTGATACTCTAGCCTATTTTTTATTGACTTCTAGGACTTATTTTGCAGCAGGAGCTCACCCAAGGGGCCTTGATGACCAAGCCACAAGCCAAACAAGCCTGACCACAAGACCCCCTCAGATTGAAGATCGAACCACAAGGTCCAAACATCAAGCCATGTCAAGCCAAATTCAAGCCAAACCAAGCCAAGACATTGAAGAAGACATCCCAGGGTTCACCAAGTCATGCCAGGGTCCAAGTCAGTCCACATTTCACACACAAGCCGAGAACAATGCCTGTCAGGGCTCATCAGACCAGTCAGCAAACCAAGCACCAAGGAGGTACACCAGGGCATCCCAGCCACCCCCACCATGGCCTACCATCAAGCCAACTCATTAATCAACAAGTTTGTCCAGGAGAGTCCCCTTAGAAGTCTAGCAAAATCTCAAGTTACAAGTAGTCAAAACCAGGGTCCAATGAACCTCATGGCAGGGAAAGTACAAGTCCAGCTGTGGGTTCCTTTTGTCTAAGTCAACTTGTCCTCATCCAAGGCAGGTTTATCTAAGTTCAAATAAGAGTTGAAGAGTCCCAAGGAGCAGCAAAACACCCAGAGCAAGCAGCAAGACAACAAGAACAACAGTTTCCCATTTCAGGAAAACTCCACAAATTGCTTTATTACTTTTGCATCAGTCTGTTTTGTGTCTTTGTGTCTGTACTTTCTAGTTGTTAAACTCATCCTCTTGTAAGGCCCTTAATTAGTTATCTGTTGTAGTAGTTCAAGTCCAAGGCTGACCCTAGGATGGACTTTACATCCAAAGGCTCACATTGTATCAGCCTCCCTATATAAGGAGGTTCTTATGCATTGTTTCAGCAGACTTTTATGAATGAATGAATTAACCTTGAGAAATCTCTCAAATCTTTCAAACTTGTGCTAAGTGCTGTAGTTTGAGCCAAGCCTGATACACCTCCAAGGTGTCTGATCAGTGTCTTGCTTTGTAAGTCAAGTTTGGTCTGTGCTTTGCTGTGACTAGCTTGCTTGCTGTTGAGTCTAAGTCTAGGGTGTTTCTGCCTTGCTGTAATACTCTAAACCTGTCTTAAACCCAGTCTTTTAGTCCTTTTCTCTTGTGCCATGCTGTAGGGGAAGTTCTCTAAGTCATATCCTTGAGTTTCAGTCAATACAAATCACTCTCTCTAAAACAGCATCCATTTATGTCTATTTTTGTTTTCAATTTTAGTAAAAATAGTAAACCATCCCCTAAATTCATAAGCCTTAGTAGTTTACAGTCCAAATTGGTTATTAGAGCTTTGGTTGAAAGTCTTAGTGAGTTCATTTTCCCTAACTACATTTAAAAACAAAAAAAAACAACCCAATGAGTGAAGAGAGAATCACCAACTTAGAGACTATGGTGGAAGGCATAACCAGAACTGTCACACAACTCACAAGGGCTATGAATGAGGCTCTTGATGGCAATGTTGCCATAGGAGGAAGAGGCAGAGGACGTGGAAGAGGCCAAGGATGAGGCAGAGGAAGGCCACCTGATGATGAAGAGTATCCAGATTCAGATGACTCATCAAGGAGCAGGGCTTCCATCCACAGGCACACAGACAAACATCTTAAGGTAGACATCCCTGAGTTTTCTGGTAGTCTTAATCCTGATGATTTGTTAGAATGGTTAAGAGAAGTAGAAAGAATCTTTGAGTATAAAGGATATAATGATTCTAAGTCTTTTAAAGTAGCCATCCTTAAACTGAAAGGGTATGCTTCTCTTTGGTATGAAACCATGAAAGGGTTAAGGGCTAGGGAAGGGAAAGAACCCATCAAGTCTTGGACTAAACTGAAAAAGAAACTGTTAGATAAGTTTGTTGCTAAGGATTACACCCAGGATCTGTTCATTAAGTTATCTAAGTTGATACAAGGAGATAAATCTATTGAATCCTATTTGAGAGAGTTTGAACAGCTCACCTTGCAGTGTGATATAAATGAGAAACCTGAGCAAAGGATTGCTAGGTACTTAGAGGGTCTAGATAAGAGCATTGCTAACAAGGTTAGGATGCAACCTCTGTGGTCATTTGATGATGTTGTTAACTTGTCTTTGAGAGTTGAAAAGATAGGAAAGGCTAAGCCTGTCACACCAAAACCTGTCAGGCCTTTTCAAACCAGACCTTACAGTGGGGTGAGGACCATTGATACCCCCAGGACAGTACCCCCACCTACCTTAGACAAGGGAAAGGGTATCATGGGTCAGAAAACAAGCACTTCATTGACTGAGAACAGAATTAGGTGCTTCCAATGTCAGGGTTATGGACATTTCAGGAAGGATTGCTCTTCTAAGAAGACTTTAACTATAATGGAGGTTGAGACTTGGGAAAAAGAAGGTCTAGTTGAGTATGAGAAGGATGAGTCTGAGGTTGAAGAAGTGGTGAGTGAGGAGGAAGAGCCTAGTCATGAGACAATAGTGGCACTCCCTGATACAGGCCACAGTCTGGTTCTATGGAGGATAATGCATTCACAACAAGTACCTTTGGAGGAGGATCAAAGGTCCCTCATTTTCAGAAGTAGATGTACCATACAAGGGAGGGTTTGTAACCTTATCATAGATGGAGGTAGCTGTACCAATGTGGCCTCTGTCACTATGGTTGAAAAGCTGAAACTAAGTACTCAGGAACACCCTCATCCCTATAAATTGAGATTGTTGAGTAAGGGAGCAGAGGTTAAGGTGGACAAGCAATGTATGGTTCCATTCTCCATTGAAAATGTATACAAGGATGAAGTAGTGTGTGATGTGGTTCCAATGGATGCCTGTCACTTATTATTGGGAAGGCCATGGTAGTTTGATAAGAGCTCCATACACCAAGGAAGAAGCAACACCTATTCCTTCAAACATGGGAGCAGGAAGGTGACATTAGCCCCTTTGCCACCTCATCAGAAGAGTTATGGGAGTCCCGGTATGGCTGAAGACTTTAGTGGAGTCTTGTTCCTATCTGAATCAGCAATGGTCAAAGAGTGTAGTGAGGAACAACCTGTATTGATGCTGCTGTCAAAGAAGGTTCAGGAAGGGGAGTCTAAGGTAATTCCTGCAGAAGTTAAGCCCCTTATTGATCAATTCAAGGAAGTGTTCCCAGATGAACTTCCTGATGGCTTACCCCCTTTGAGAGGAATTGAACATCAGATAGACCGTGTGCTAGGGTCTGTACTACCTAATAGACCAGCATATAGATGTGATCCTAAGGCTACACAAGAGCTGCAGAAATAGGTTGGAGAGTTGATGAGTAAAGGGTTTGTAAGGGAGTCCTTAAGTCCATGTGCTGTGCCCGCATTATTGGTTCCTAAGAAGGATGGAACTTGGAGGATGTGCATAGATAGCAGGGCTATCAATAACATCACAGTCAAGTACAGGTTCCCTATACCTAGGCTTGATGACATGTTGGATGAGCTGAGTGGATCAAGAATCTTTTCTAAGATTGATTTAAGGCAAGGCTACCATCAGTTGAGGATCAGGGAAGGAGATGAGTGGAAGACAGCCTTCAAAACAAAGCATGGCCTCTATGAAAGGCTTGTCATGCCCTTTGGCCTGTCAAATACCCCAAGTACCTTCATGAGATTGATGACAGAGGTGCTTAGGCCTTGTCTAGGGAGATTTGTGGTAGTATACTTTGATGATATTCTCATCTACAACAAGAGCAAGGATGATCATTTGAGGCATCTTGAGTCTGTGTTTGAGATACTTAAGGAGAGGAAACTCTTTGGGAAGCTTGAGAAATGCACCTTTATAACTGAGGAAGTTAAGTTTCTAGGATATGTCGTGTCTGGTAGAGGCATTTCAGTGGATCAGGACAAGATCATTGATGTTCAGTCTTGGCCTGTTCCTAGGAATATCACAGAAGTAAGAGGGTTTCATGGCTTAGCATCTTTCTACAGGAGGTTCATTAAGAACTTCAGCACCATTGCAACACCCCTCACTGAATGTATGAAGAAAGGAGAGTTCACTTGGACTGAGAATGTCTTGCAGGCTTTCAAATACATGAAGAAACTCTTGTGTAGTGCACCTATCCTCAGGTTACCAGACTTTAATTGCCTATTTGAGGTTGAATGTGATGCAAGTGGAGTGGGAATTGGAGATGTCCTCATCCAGGAGAAGAAGCTTGTAGCCTATTTCAGTGAAAAGTTAAATGGTGCCAAGCTGAGCTATTCTACTTATGATAAGGAGTTTTATGCTCTTGTCAGGGCTCTAAGGCATTGGAGTCATTACCTGAAGCCCAAGCCTTTTGTCCTACACTCTGATCATGAGGCATTGAAGTACATTGGAGGCCAGCATAAGCTCAGTCACAGACATTCTAAATGGGTGGAGTGCCTCTAGTCATTTACCTTTTCTAGCGAATACAAGGAAGGGAAACAAAATGTTGTAGCTGATGCATTATCTAGAAGGTACACCCTTCTATCAACCATGGAACAAAGGGTTCTTGGGTTTGAGTTCATGAAAGACATGTATCAGGAGGATCCAGACTTTGCAGAAGATTGGATAGCACAGAAAGAGGGAACCGGGACTATTGATTCACCCTACACTCTACAAAATGGATTCCTGTTTAAAGGAAACAAGTTGTGTGTTCCCAGAGTTTCTTATAGGAGTCTATTGATCAAGGAAGTGCATGGAAGTGGCCTTGGAAGACACTTTGGGGTTCAGAAGACTGTGGATATACAGCAGGATGAGTTCTACTGGCCTAAGATGATGGGAGAGGTCCAAATAATGCTCAGGAGGTGTGGAGTCTGTCAAAAGGCCAAGAGTTCATTTCAGGCAGGGCCTTACACTACCCTACCAGTCCCCTGTAGGCCTTGGGAAGATGTGAGTATGGATTTCATAATGGCATTGCCTAGAACAACAAGTGGCAAGGATTCCATCATGGTGGTTGTGGATAAGTTCAGTAAGATGGCACATTTCATTGCCTGTAAGAAGACTGAGGATGCTGTGAGAGTGACAGAGCTATATCTTGATGAGGTAGTGAGATTGCATGGTGTTCCAAGGACTATTGTGTCTGACAGGGACACAAAGTTTATGAGCCATTTCAGGAGAACATTATGGAAGCTGCTTAATACCAGGTTGTTGTTTAGCACCTCCCATCATCCTCAAACAGATGGACAAACTGAGGTGACCAACAAGACTTTGGGAAGGATCTTGAGGTGTATAGTCAGCAAATCTCTCAAGGATTGGGATTTAAAGTTGGCTCAAGCAGAGTTCTCCTTTAATAGAGCTCCATCATCAGCCACATGCCACTCCCCCTTTGAAGTTGTCTATGGTACCAAGAGCAGATGGTCCTTTTCAAGTCATAGAGAAGATAGGCCCCAATGCCTACAAAATTGATCTGCCAGGAGAATATGCAGTTCATGGAACATTTAATGTTGGAGACCTTAGTCCCTTCTATGAAGACTCTAAGGGAGAGAAAGACACAGGCTTGAGGTCAAGCCCTTTTCAACCTGAGGAGGCTGTAGCAGGAGCTCACCAAAGGGGCCGTGATGATCAAGCCACAATCCAAACAAGCCTGACCACAAGATCCCCTCAGATTGAAGCTCGAACCACAAGGTCCAAACATCAAGCCATGTCAAGCCAAATTCAAGCCAAACCAAGCCAAGACATTGAAGAAGACATCCTAGGGTTCACCAAGTCATGCCAGGGTCCAAGTCAGTCCACATTTCACACACAAGCCAAGAACAATGCCTGTCAGAGCTCATCAGACCAGTCAGCAAACCAAGCACCAAGGAGGTACACCAGGGTATCCCAGCGACCCCAACCATGGCCTACCATCAAGCCAACTCATTAATCAACAAGTTTGTCCAGGAGAGTCCCCTTAGAAGTCTAGCAAAATCTCAAGTTACAAGCAGTCCAAACCAGGGTCCAATGAACCTCATGGCAGGGAAAGTACAAGTCCAGCTGTGGGTTCCTTTTGTCTAAGTCAACTTGTCCTCATCCAAGGAAACTTTATCTAAGTTCAAATAAGAGTTGAAGAGTCCCACGGAGCACCAAAACTCCCAGAGCAAGCAGCAAGATAACAAGAACAACAGTTTCCCATTTCAGGAAAACTCCAAAAACTGCTTTATTACTTTTGCATCAGTCTGTTTTGTGTCTTTGTGTCTGTACTTTCTAGTTGTTAAACTCGTCCTCTTGTAAGGCCCTTAATTAGTTATCTATTATAGTAGTTCAAGTCCAAGGCTAACCCTAGGATGGACTTTACATCCAAAGGCTCACATTGTATCAGCCTCCCTATATAAGGAGGTTCTTATGTATTGATTCAGCAGACTTTTATGAATGAATGAATTAACCTTGAGAAATCTCTCAAATCTTTCAAACTTGTGCTAAGTGCTGTAGTTTGAGCCAAGCCTGATACACCTCTAAGGTGTCTGATCAGTGTCTTGCTTTGTGAGTCAAGTTTGGTCTATGCTTTGCTCTGACTAGCTTGCTTGCTGTTGAGTCTAAGTCTAGGGTGTTTGTGCCTTGCTGTAATACTCTAAACCTGTCTCAAACCCAGTCTTTTAGTCCTTTTCTCTTGTGCCATGCTGTAAGGGAAGTTCTCTAAGTCATATCCTTGAGTTTCAATTAATACAAATCACTCTCTCTAAAACAGCATCCATTTCTGTCTGTTTTTGTTTTCAATTTTAGTAAAAATAGTAAACCATCCCCTAAACTCATAAGCCTTAGTAGTTTACAGTCCATATTTGGAAAACTTGTCCTGAACTTTTCTCTTGCTAAGGACCTCAACTTTAAGGGAAAACAAGATGGAGCCCTTGGTTGGACTTCTGCTGCATGACATTTGGCTGATACTCTAGCTGATCCTGGCTTGTTTTCAGAAAACTGGACCCTGCACTGGTCACCCTCCTTGTGGTTGTTCTTTCTTGATTTCCTGGTACTTCTTGACTGTAATGGGGATACCTGGGGGGTGTTGTACCTGGTGTCTCTTTTGTAGGGTTCTTGTTTGGCTGGGTAAGGGTTGGTAAGCTTTCTTTTGTTGTATGGGTATTGTTCTAGTTGGCTGAGTTCTTGGCCTGGTTGGTTTGGGGTTCAACTCCTGTTGCAATCTCTCCTTCCTGAAAAGGATTTGCCCTCAAATCCTCACTGTTCTCATCATCAGACTCTCCATAGTATGGGCTCAGATCACCCACATTGAATGTTCCATGTACTCCATACTCTCTTGGGAGGTCAATCTTGTATGCATTAGAACCCAACTTGTCTATGACCCCAAAGGGACCCTCTGCTCTTGGACTTAGTTTGTTATTTCTCTTGTCAAGAAACCTCTCCTTCCTCAGGTGCAACCATACTAGATCTCCTGCCTTGAACTCTCTGGACTTCTTTGGACCCTTTGCTCTGGCCTTATACATCTCATTGGACCTTTCAATCTGCTGTTTTACCTTGGCATGTATCTGCATCATCTGTTCCACCCTGTTCTTTGCATCATAGGGCACTACCTTCTTTGCCATTAGTACAAGGTCTGTTGGCATCAAGGGGTTAGTGCCAAAATAAATTTCAAATGGACTTTTACCTGTGATGGTGGAGGGGGCTCTGTTGAAAGCAAATTCTGCTTGTGCCAGCTTCAAATGCCAATCCTTCAAGAACCTTGAAATGATACATCTAAGGATCCTGCCCAGAGTCTTGTTTGTTACCTCTGTTTGTCCATCAGTTTGGGGGTGATGGGAGGTGCTGAACAGGAGCCTTGTCTTTAGCAGCTTCCAAAGTGTTCTACAGAAGTGACTCATGAATTTAGTATCCCTGTCAGATACTATGGTCCTTGGCATCCCATGGAGCTTTACAATTTCTTTGAAGTACATGTCTGCAACTCCCATGGCATCTTCAGTCTTTTTGCAGGCAACAAAATGTGCCATTTTACTAAACCTGTCCACAACCACCATGACTGAGTCCTTGCCCCTATGAGTTCTAGAGAGAGCTACAATAAAATCCATGCTAACATCTTCCCAAGGCTTGTCTGGGGCTGGTAAGAGGGTGTATGCTCCAGCTTGAAAGAATGATTTGGATTTCTTGCAAGCACTGCACCTTCTTATCACATCTTGAACATCTCCCAACATCCTTGGCCAATAGAATTGTTCCTGCAACATGTCATAGGTCTTCTGGATGCCAAAGTGACCAGCTAGACCATTTGAATGGACCTCTTTCACTAACAACCCTCTGTAAGGACCCGTTGGCACACAGAGTTTGTTCCCTAGGAACAAGAACCCTCCTTGCTCCCAGTATCTACTCCCACTTTTAGGTATGCCCTCCAGTCTTGCCACCCAGTCTTCTTTAAAATCAGGATCCTCCCTGTACAGCTCCTTCATCTGCTCAAACTCAAGCACTCTTTGCTCCATGTAGGTCAGCATCATGGTCCTCCTTGATAAATGTAGTGAAAAGGGGGGGGGGTAGTATCCTTTTTGAAAGAGGCTCATCTTTTGCTCAAACAAGTACCATGACTGAAAATGGGTGGCTAGTTAATTAAGTCTTTACAAGGGCTAATGGTGATCACAAATCCAAAGATTCCAAGGACAAGCAACATCACATGGTCCCTCTTGTGTCTCATAAAGATGCCAAGCCAAAAGGAAGGACAAGGTCAAGGATTGGCAGCCAAGACAAGGACATGGCAGTCCCTTGTCTCAGCCCCACAATCCGTGACAATGACAAGGTCATGGCAAGACAAGGACACGGCCCCATGACAAGGACATGGCAGCATCTTGGCAAGCCAAGACACGGCCATGACAAGGCCATGGCAGCCCCTAGGAGGACCAAGACACGCAACAAGGACAAGCAACAAGACAAGGACATGCCTGTCCATTTGTCTCGGTCAAGACAAGAGCATAGCAGCCCCACTTGTCTCGGTCAAGACAAGGACATGCCCAACACATGCCAGCCACATTGCCCAAGCCAAGACAAGTCCAAAGACAAGGACATGGCTAGTCATGACAAGGACATGGCTAGTCATGACAAGGACAAGGGCCCCTGCCATGGGCAGCAATTGTTGGACCGGTTTCAACAGTCCCTTGGACTGTTTAGACTAGCTTTTATTATGTCCTTTTGTTTGTAATGCTTTATCAAATTGTCCTCTTGCTCCTTTTAATTGTAACCATTAGATGTAGCTTTTAGATGGATGGATAGGATGTAAAGTGAGGCTCTATATAAGGAACTCACCACCCCTTGTAATATTCAGTTTTGATAATGAATTAAAAAGAGTTGTGTCAAACACAAACTTGAGGGTTAGCTCAAGGAGCACCTCGTCACAACCAATAGTGGCCATGCCTTTCTTGGTTGTTCGATTAAGGGAGGTTAACCTGTGCTAGGCTGTGGTTAAGCTCTCCTAATCGGCCAGGCCTGGTGGTCGCCCTGTGCTAGGCTGTGGGTGATCGACCTACGTCTGTTAGTGAGGTTAGTTTGGTTCTGTGCTAGGCTGTGAGCTAAGCTAAACTTGCTGTCCAGGTTGAGGTCCAAACTTGTGCTTGTCTGTAGTTTGGGTCTTGATCATATCGAGCTTGTGTTAGGGAGGTGGACTTGTGTGGTTCAACTCCTTGGCTCGAGTAGGTTGTGGGTCGAGCCATGAGCCGGTCTTGTGGCCCTTGGTTCACAACCATATCTTTCATGTTTTTCATAGGCTTAGGACACAAATAAACCCCCATAAGTCCCCCTTTTGTTGCTGCCACTTTTGGGGCAGCCCCTTGGTTGTCATTCGGACTTTGGGCCGTTCATAGGGTCCTCCACAAAAACGCATAGACCCCCCTAATTACGCTGCAAAGTGGTATCAGAGCTTAGGCTCTTGTGTTTTCTCAAACCAAGACGATCTTGGAAGATTTGGGTTCATGGATGTGCAAGGGAGTCGTCCTTCAAACCTGTGCAAGGCTGTGGTTTGTAGGTTCTAGTTTGATAACCTGTTAAGGACACTTGTGCTAGGCTGTAGTGTCTTGGGTCAAGCTAGGCCACGAAAGGATCCTAAACCTGTGCTAGGCTGTGGTTAGGAGTCCTGCAACAGGAGTTCAAGATCAAATACAAGTCACACTAGCAAGCTCAAGAGGACAGAGTCTAGCAAGGTCAAGGAGTCCACAAAGCAACTCAACCAGCAGCCTAAGACCCTACATGACTAGCTATGATAACCTACTCTACAATCCCAACACTCCCAACAAAAACAACCTGACCCATAGCCAGAGAACAACCCACAAAAACAACCCCAACCCCAACAGACAACAAGAAAACAGCCCAAGTACAATTCAGCCTCAGTCACCTTGGGCAGGGTCCATGGTGAGCTTCTACACCTAGACACATCCAACCAATGCTCAAACTTGGTCCTAGGGAGGGTCCTCTACATTTTTGTCCAGGATTTCTCCTTGAGAAAACGTCCACATAAAAAGTTAGTCTAGGGACCAAGTTCAACAGTCAGATTTCAACCCTTTTTGTGCAGTAGTTCATATGTCACTGTCAACCTTCCCCTTTTGAACAAGCATTGCGTGAGGGACCTTCAGCACATCTTTGGGATCCATCCTACTTCAGTTTGGCTCACAAACCTAAGCTTGAAAGTCCACTCTCCATCCAAGACAAACCTGATCAAACAATTAAGGAAGATTGTCCCTTTAGAAACTACTTTTCTGTTTTCCTACTTTATGTCAGTTTCCTGCAAGTTTGTAGCTGTTATTTTGTTTTATGTTGTAAGCCTTTGTGGCCCTAGATATCTCCTAAACGTCTGAGTTGTATCCTTGTTGCCTATATAAGGCCTTACCTAATGAAATGCAAATCAGATTTGAGTAAAACTTTAAGAACTGAAACATTGTTTCTGTTTGAACTCTTGGCTGTGTGCTGGAGTATCCTTCCTTTGCTGTGTGCTGGGAAGAGAGTCTAGGTTCTTTGCTGTGTGCTGGGGCCAAGTCTCAACCCTCAACCATTGGCTGTGTGCTTTGGTTAAGGTCCTATATGTCCTAACCTCTGCATTAAGTCCAGAAATCAAACCTAGCTAGTGTGTTCAGTTCAAAGCTTTGTTTCCTTGTGTTTTGTCTATTTTCCCTATAATTTCAGTGCAAATTGGTTATCAGAGCTTTTGGTTTGTGAGTCCATTTTTCCCCAACTACATTAAAAACACAAAAAACAACCATGAGTGAAGAGAGAGTTGCAGGGCTGGAGGCTACAGTCCAAGGCCTTACCAGAACTGTAATGGAAGTCACAAGATCTGTTAATGAACTCCTTGATGGTCATCTTAACAATGACATGAGGGGAGGCAGGGGTCGAGGAAGGGGAGCACCAATGCCACCTATTGGAGGTAGAAGAAGACCCCACCTGGAACAAGAAGATGCTTCAGAATCAGATGGCTCAGAGCAGGATCAACCAGGGCACCATGACAAAGACCTAAAGGTAGAAATTCCTGACTTCTTAGGTAGCATGAACCCTGATGACTTCCTAGATTGGCTAAGGTCAGTAGAAAGGATCTTTGAATTTAAGGGATACTCTGATAGGAAAGCTTTTAAGATTGCTATTATGAAACTTAAGGGATATGCCTCACTATGGTATGAAAACATGAAAAATCAAAGGAGTAGGGAGGGTAAGGAACCTGTTAAGTCTTGGTCTAAGCTGAAAAAGAAACTCAAAGATAAGTTTGTGTCTAGGGATTACACCCAATACATGTTCATTAAACTGACACACCTTAAACAAGACCAAAAACCTGTTGAATCCTACTTAAGAGATTTTGAACAACTTACTCTCCAATGTGAGGTTATGGAGAAGCCTGAGCAGAAGATTGCTAGGTTCTTAGAAGGGCTTGATGAGAGGGTGGCTAGCAAAGTTAAACTGCACAACATCTATTCCTTTGAGGAAGCTGTTAACCTGGCCCTCAGGGTGGAAAAACTGGGAAAGGGAAAGACCAGTGCATCTAGAACACCATCAAGAACACCCTATAAACCTTATGTGGGGGCTAGGATAGGAGAACCTGTCATCCCTGCTAAAACACCTGTTACTGTTGACAAAGGAAAAGGTGTTGAGTCTAGCCAAAAGAAAACCATCCCCCTAAAGAAATGTTTCCAATGCCAAGGGTATGGTCACTTTGCTAGGGAATGTCCCACCAAAAGAGCTCTTAGCACCCTGGATGTGGTACATTGGGGAGAGGATGAAATCTTGGTGTGTGATGATGAAATGGAGGAAGCTGAGGTGGAGGTTAATGAGGAGCTGGTGGAACCTGATGCTGGGTTAAGCCTAGTAACATGGAGAGTGATGCATACACAACCTCAACCATTAGAGGAAGACCAGAGGCACCAAATCTTCAGGACTAGGTGTACCATCAAGGGGAGAGTCTGTAATCTGATCATAGATGGAGGGAGTTGTACCAATGTTGCTTCAAAAACCCTGATAGACAAACTGACCCTACCAACCAAAGACCACCCTCACCCTTACAAACTTAGGTGGCTAAACAAGGGAGCTGAAGTAAGAGTTGATCAGCAGTGTGTGGTACCCTTCTCCATTGGGAAGGGATATGTTGATGAGGCTCTGTGTGATGTGCTTCCAATGGATGCTTGTCACCTCCTACTGGGCAGGCCTTGGGAGTTTGATAGAGATGCTGTCCACCAGGGTCGGGAGAACACTTACTCATTCAAGTTTGGGAAGAAGAAGATCATATTGGCTCCTTTACCCCCTACCTTAAAGGGAAATTCACCTCTCATTACAGAAACTGCCAAAGAGGCCTTGTTTTTGAGTGAGTCAGAGATAGTGCAAGAGTTGAGTGACCTGAGGCCAGTGTATGTACTCCTTACCAAAGAAGTTGGGATGATTCCTAGTTATGTCCCTGAGGAGGTACAGGATCTACTGAAGGCCTATGAGGATGTGTTCCCAGATGAGCTTCCTAGTGGGTTACCTCCACTAAGGGGAATTGAGCATCACATTGACTTGGTACCTGGGGCTGTCTTACCCAACAAACCTGCTTATAGAAGTGACCCCAAGGCAACACAGGAGCTACAATCTCAGGTGGGAGAGCTGCTTAACAAGGGTTATGTTAGAGAGTCCCTTAGTCCTTGTGCTGTGCCTGCTCTGCTAGTACCAAAGAAAGATGGAACCTGGAGGATGTGTATAGACAGCAGAGCCCTTAACAACATCACCATTAAGTATAGGTTCCCTATACCTAGGCTTAATGACATTCTTGATGAGTTAAGTGGGGCTCAGGTGTTCACCAAAATTGACCTTAGGCAAGGCTATCATCAAGTGAGGATTAGAGCTGGGGATGAGTGGAAAACTGCTTTCAAAACCAAACATGGGTTATATGAATGGTTGGTGATGCCTTTTGGGCTCTCAAATGCCCCCAGCACATTCATGAGGCTGATGACAGAAGTACTAAGACCCTATTTGGGGAAGTTCATTGTGGTCTACTTTGATGATATTTTGGTCTATAGCTCCAACAAGAAAGAACACTTGCAACATCTGAAGATTCTATGTGAAATTCTGAGGGAAAACAAACTATTTGGCAAGCTAGAGAAGTGTACTTTCATGCAACCTGAAGTTCACTTCTTGGGGTTCATAATCTCAAAGGAGGGGGTGGCTGTTGATCCTGAAAAGGTCAATGCTATGAAAGACTGGCCTGTACCTAGAACTGTGACTGAGGTAAGGAGTTTTCATGGGCTAGCATCCTTTTATAGGAGATTCATCCAGGGTTTCAGTTCCATCATGGCTCCCATCACTGAATGCATGAAGAAGGGGGAGTTCAACTGGAGTGACAAGGCTGAAAAATCATTCAACTTGATCAAGGAACTACTGTGTAGATCTCCTGTGCTAGGTCTACCAGACTTCAATAAACTATTTGAAGTAGAGTGTGATGCTAGTGGGCTAGGCATTGGAGCTGTGCTGGTGCAAGAGAGGAAGCCTATAGCCTACTTCAGTGAGAAATTAAATGGAGCCAGGCTGAACTACTCTACTTATGATAAGGAATTCTATGCAATAGTAAGGGCCCTGAACCACTGGGGGCACTATCTGAAACCCAAGCCCTTTGTACTACATTCAGATCATGAGGCCTTAAAGTTTATTAATGGCCAGCACAAGCTCAACCCAAGGCATGCAAAGTGGGTGGAATTTCTCCAATCCTTCTCCTTCTCAAGCAAATACATTGAAGGGAAAAACAATGTAGTAGCTGATGCCCTATCTAGGAGGTCTATGATGCTAACATACATGGAGCAGAGGGTCCTAGGCTTTGAGTTCATGAAGGAAATCTACCTAGAGGATCCAGACTTCAAGGGGGAATGGGAGGTGTACTCAGAGGGACAGCTCAAGAAGGGGAGCAGATACTTAACACATGATGGCTTCCTCTTCCAAGGGAACAAGCTGTGCATTCCCAAAGGACCCTACAGGGGTCTGCTAGTCAAGGAAGTTCATTGTAATGGACTTGCTGGCCACTTTGGGGTACAGAAAACCTATGAGATTTTACAAGAGCAGTTCTATTGGCCCAAGATGCTAGGGGATGTGCAGGACACCATTAAAAGATGCAAACCATGTCAATTATCAAAGGCTCACTTCCAAGCAGGCCCCTACACACCCCTGCCTGTGCCAAACAAACCCTGGGAAGACATTAGTATGGATTTCATAGTAGCATTACCTAGGACACAAAGAGGAAAGGATGCAGTGATGGTGGTTGTTGACAGGTTCAGTAAAATGGCCCATTTTGTTGCTTGCAAAAAGACAGAAGATGCAATGGGAGTAGCTGAACTATATTTCAAGGAGATAGTAAGGCTACATGGGGTTCCAAGAAGCATTGTATCAGACAGGGACACCAAGTTTATGAGTCACTTCTGGAAGACACTCTGGAAGCTGTTGAAAACAAAACTCCTTTTTAGTACTTCCCACCACCCTCAGACTGATGGACAAACAGAAGTCACCAACAAGACATTGGGCAGGATATTGAGGTGCATCATTGCCAAGTCTCTCAAGGATTGGGATCTGAAACTAGCACAAGCTGAATTTGCATTCAACAGAGCTCCATCAAGCAGTACAGGTAAAAGTCCTTTTGAAACTGTCTATGGTACTAACCCTCTCATGCCTACAGACTTAGCTCCAATACTCAAGAAAGAATTCAGCTATGATGCCAAAGAAAGAGTACAGCAGATGATAAAAATCCACAACCAGGTCAAGCAACAAATAGAGAAGACCAATGAGATGTACAAGTCCAGGGCCAAGGGTCCAAAGAAGGCCAAAGAATTCAAGGCAGGAGACATGGTATGGTTGCATCTGAGGAAGGAAAGATTCCCAGACAAAAGGAAGAACAAACTAATGCCCAGAGCTGATGGCCCCTTTGAAATCCTTGAGAAGATAGGACCCAATGCTTATAAGGTGGATCTACCAGGTCAATATGGAGTACATGGAACATTCAATGTAGGGGACTTAAGCCCTTATCATGGAGAGTCAGAAGATGAGGAAGATTTGAGGACAAATCCTTTTCAAGAAGAGGAGGTTGCAACAGGAGTTCAAGATCAAATACAAGTCACACTAGCAAGCTCAAGAGGACAGAGTCTAGCAAGGTCAAGGAGTCCACAAAGCAACTCAACCAGCAGCCTAAAACCCTACATGACTAGCTATGATAACCTACTCTACAATCCCAACACTCCCAACAAAAACAACCTGACCCATAGCCAGAGAACAACCCACAAAAACAACCCCAACCCCAACAGACAACAAGAAAACAGCCCAAGTACAATTCAGCCTCAGTCACCTTGGGCAGGGTCCATGGTGAGCTTCTACACCTAGACACATCCAACCAATGCTCAAACTTGGTCCTAGGGAGGGTCCTCTACATTTTTGTCCAGGATTTCTCCTTGAGAAAACGTCCACATAAAAAGTTAGTCTAGGGACCAAGTTCAACAGTCAGATTTCAACCCTTTTTGTGCAGTAGTTCATATGTCACTGTCAACCTTCCCCTTTTGAACAAACATTGCGTGAGGGACCTTCAGCACATCTTTGGGATCCATCCTACTTCAGTTTGGCTCACAAACCTAAGCTTGAAAGTCCACTCTCCATCCAAGACAAACCTGATCAAACAATTAAGGAAGATTGTCCCTTTAGAAACTACTTTTCTGTTTTCCTACTTTATGTCAGTTTCCTGCAAGTTTGTAGCTGTTATTTTGTTTTATGTTGTAAGCCTTTGTGGCCCAAGATATCTCCTAAACGTCTGAGTTGTATCCTTGTTGCCTATATAAGGCCTTTACTTAATGAAATGCAAATCAGATTTGAGTAAAACTTTAAGAACTGAAACATTGTTTCTGTTTGAACTCTTGGCTGTGTGCTGGAGTATCCTTCCTTTGCTGTGTGCTGGGAAGAGAGTCTAGGTTCTTTGCTGTGTGCTGGGGCCAAGTCTCACCCTCAACCATTGGCTGTGTGCTTTGGTTAAGGTTCTATCTGTCCTAACCTCTGCATTCAGTCCAGAAATCAAGCCTAGCTAGTGTGTTCAGTTCAAAGCTTTGTTTCCTTGTGTTTTGTCTATTTTCCCTATAATTTCAGTGCAGTCCTCTTGTTGTGCCTTCTTCATCATACATGTTTCTAGTTTTCTGAAATTGTGTTGATTGTGAGTCACAGTCTAAGTTACTGTTGCGTTGTTGTTTACTACCTCTTATTTCTTTTCACACAAAATTTGAGGACAAATTTTCTTTAACAAAGGGAGTTTGTAGTGAAAAGGGGGGGGGGGTAGTATCCTTTTTGAAAGAGGCTCATCTTTTGCTCAAACAAGTACCATGACTGAAAATGGGTGGCTAGTTAATTAAGTCTTTACAAGGGCTAATGGTGATCACAAATCCAAAGATTCCAAGGACAAGCAACATCACATGGTCCCTCTTGTGTCTCATAAAGATGCCAAGCCAAAAGGAAGGACAAGGTCAAGGATTGGCAGCCAAGACAAGGACATGGCAGTCCCTTGTCTCAGCCCCACAATCCGTGACAATGACAAGGTCATGGCAAGACAAGGACACGGCCCCATGACAAGGACATGGCAGCATCTTGGCAAGCCAAGACACGGCCATGACAAGGCCATGGCAGCCCCTAGGAGGACCAAGACACGCAACAAGGACAAGCAACAAGACAAGGACATGCCTGTCCATTTGTCTCGGTCAAGACAAGGGCATAACAGCCCCACTTGTCTCGGTCAAGACAAGGACATGCCCATCACATGCCAGCCACATTGCCCAAGCCAAGACAAGCCAAGACAAGTCAAGGACATGGCTAGTCATGACAAGGACATGGCTAGTCATGACAAGGACAAGGGCCCCTGCCATGGGCAGCAATTGTTGGACCGGTTTCAACAGTCCCTTGGACTGTTTAGACTAGCTTTTATTATGTCCTTTTGTTTGTAATGCTTTATCAAATTGTCCTCTTGCTCCTTTTAATTGTAACCATTAGATGTAGCTTTTAGATGAATGGATAGGATGTAAAGTGAGGCTCTATATAAGGAACTCACCACCCCTTGTAATATTCAGTTTTGATAATGAATTAAAAAGAGTTGTGTCAAACACAAACTTGAGGGTTAGCTCAAGGAGCACCTCGTCACAACCAATAGTGGCCATGCCTTTCTTGGTTGTTCGATTAAGGGAGGTTAACCTGTGCTAGGCTGTGGTTAAGCTCTCCTAATCGGCCAGGCCTGGTGGTCGCCCTGTGCTAGGCTGTGGGTGATCGACCTACGTCTGTTAGTGAGGTTAGTTTGGTTCTGTGCTAGGCTGTGAGCTAAGCTAAACTTGCTGTCCAGGTTGAGGTCCAAACTTGTGCTTGTCTGTAGTTTGGGTCTTGATCATATCGAGCTTGTGTTAGGGAGGTGGACTTGTGTGGTTCAACTCCTTGGCTCGAGTAGGTTGTGGGTCGAGCCATGAGCCGGTCTTGTGGCCCTTGGTTCACAACCATATCTTTCATGTTTTCATAGGCTTAGGACACAAATAAACCCCCATAAGTCCCCCTTTGTTGCTGCCACTTTTGGGGCAGCCCTTTGGTTGTCATTCGGACTTTGGGCCGTTCATAGGGTCCTCCACAAAAACGCATAGACCCCCCTTATTACGCTGCAATAAAGCATCTGCTACCACATTGTTTTTGCCCTCAATGTACTTGCTGGAGAATGAAAAGGATTGCAACTACTCTACCCACTTAGCATGCCTAGCATTCAACTTATGTTGTTCATTGATGTACTTGAGTGCCTGGTGATCAGAGTGTAATACAAAGGGTTTGGGCTTCAGGTAGTGACCCCAATGGTTCAAAGCCCTGAGTATTGCATAGAACTCCTTGTCATAGGTTGAGTAGTTGAGTTTAGCACCACTCAGCTTCTCACTAAAGTAGGCCACAGGTTTTTGTTCTTGCATCAGGACAGCACCAATGCGTATGCCACTGGCATCGCATTCCACTTCAAATAGTTTGTTAAAATCAGGGAGAACAAGGATAGGAGACTCACACAAGAGGTCTTTGATGATGTTGAAAGACCTCTCAGCCTTGTCATTCCACCTGAATTCTCCTTTCTTCATGCATTCAGTTAAGGGGGCCATGATGGAACTGAACCCCTTGATGAACCTTCTGTAGAAGGAGGCCAGCCCATGAAAGCTTCTTACTTCAGTTATAGTTTTAGGGACCTGCCACTCCCTAATTGCCTTTACTTTGTCTTGATCAACAACAACTCCTTCTTTGGAAATGATGAACCCCAACAACTAAACTTCTTCCTGCATGAAGGTACACTTCTCCATTTTGCCAAACAACTTATGCTTCCTCAGGATATCAAATAACAATCTCAGATGTTGGAGGTGTTCTTCTGTTGAGGGGTTGTAGACCAATATGTAATCAAAGTATACAACAATGAACTTCCCTATATATGGCCTCAGTACCTCAGTCATCAACCTCACAAAGGTGCTTGGAGCATTAGATAAGCCAAAGGGCATGACCAACCACTCATATAACCCATGTTTGGTCTTGAAGGCTGTCTTCCACTCATCCCCAGCCCTGATCCTTACCTGGTGATACCCTTGCCTCAGATCAATCTTGGAGAAGACCTAAGCTCCACTCAGCTCATCTAAGATATCATTCAACCTTGGTATAGGGAACCTGTATTTGATGGTAATGTTGTTGATAGCCCTACTGTATATACACATTCTCCAGGACCCATCCTTCTTGGGCACTAGCAAAGCAGGAACTGCACATGGACTGAGGGATTCCCTCACAAAACCCTTGCTGAGTAAGCCACCAACTTGAGCTTGTAGTTCTTGAGTGGCCTTTGGATCACTCCTGTAAGCAGGCTTATTGGGCAGCATTGCTCCAGGAATGAGATCAATATGGTGTTCTATTCCCCTAAGAGGGAGCAGTCCACTAGGCAAGTCAGCAGGGAACACATCTTCATACTCTTTCAGTACCTGTTGGACCTCAGTTGGAATGCTTCCTTGGTGAAGTAGGACTTCTTTTGTCAGCAGGATGAACACAAACTCATCACTCATAAGCTCTTGAACAACCTCAGCTTCACTCAGCAGTAAGACTTCCTTGGAAATATCATTGACAGGAGTAATGTTCCCCTTAACATTGGGAGTTAAAGGGGCCAATATGATCTTCTTGTTACCAAACTTAAAAACATAGGTGTTGTCCCTCCCATGGTGCACAAGGTCTCTGTCAAACTCCCATGGCCTGCCCAACAAGAGGTGGCAAGCATCCATAGGCAGAACATCACACAAGACCTCATCAGCATAACCCTTGCCAATAGATAATGGCACAACACACTTCTTGTCAACTCTCACTTCTACTCCCTTGTTCAGCCATCTTAGTTTGTAAGGGTAGGGGTGTCCTTGTGTGGTTAGGGACAGTTTATCCACTAGGGTTGTGGAGGCCACGTTGGTACAGCTTCCCCCATCAATTATCATATTACAAACCCTTCCCCTTATAGTACACCTGGTCCTGAATATTTGCTGTCTCTGATCATCCTCTAATGGTTGAGTTGGGTATGCATAACCCTCCAGGTCACTAGACTCAAGCCTGCATCTGGCTCTATCATTTCCTCACTAGGCTCTGTTGGAGTAAGTGTCCACAACAATAGTGCAATCACATAATTAAATCTCAATAATAAGAATACAAAGGGATGATGAATATTATAGTCAACTGGTCAACATAAATCGGTAACGATTGGCTCAATTGAGTTTGATGTCCAGGATGTGATAAGGAGGTGCAGTGCTTGCAAGAAATCCAAATCATTCTTTCAAGCTGGAGCATACACACCCTTACCAGTCCCAAATAAGCCTTGGGAAGATGTTAGCATGGATTTTATTGTGGCTCTTCCTAGAACTCAGAGGGGCAAGGACTCAGTCATGCTGGTTGTGGACAAGTTTAGTAAAATGGCACATTTTGTTGCCTGCAAAAAGACTGAAGATGCCATGGGAGTTGCAGACCTGTACTTCAAAGAAATTGTAAAGCTCCATGGGGTGCCAAGGACCATAGTATCTGAAAGGGATACTAAATTCATGAGTCACTTCTGGAGAACACTTTGGAAGCTGCTAAAGACAAGGCTCCTGTTCAGCACCTCCCATCACCCCCAAACTGATGGACAAACAGAAGTAACAAACAAGACTCTGGACAGGATCCTTAGGTGTATCATTTCAAGGTCCTTGAAGGATTGGGATTTGAAGCTGGCACAAGCAGAATTTGCTTTCAACAGAGCCCCCTCCACCAGCACAGGTAAAAGTCCATTTGAAATTTTTTATGGCAGTAACCCCTTGATGCCAACAGACCTTGTACCAATGGCAAAGAAGGTAGTGCCCTATGATGCAAAGAACAGGGTGGAACAGATGATGCAGATACATGCCAAGGTGAAGCAGCATATCGAGAGATCCAATGAGATGTATAAGGCCAGAGCAAAGGGTCCAAAGAAGTCCAGAGAGTTCAAGGCAGGAGATCTAGTATGGTTGCACCTAAAGAAAGAAAGGTTTTCTGACAAGAGAAAGAACAAGCTAAGTCCAAGAGCAGAGGGTCCCTTTGAGGTCATTAAGAAGTTGGGGTCTAATGCATACAAGATTGACCTCCCAAGAGAGTATGGAGTACATGGAACATTCAATGTGGGTGATCTGAGCCCATACTATGGAGAGTCTGATGATGAGGCCAATGAGGATTTGAGGGCAAATCCGCTTCAGGAAGGAGAGTTTGCAACAGGAGTTGAACTACAGCCGAATCAAGCCAAGATCTCAGCCAACTAGGGCAGTACCCCAATCAAGCCAATGAATTGACTCAAAAAGAATACTAGTAGTTCTTCCACGACCAGGCTACAAGAGTTCCTAGAACTCTATAAGCGGTCACTGCCCGACAGAATGTCCCTTAAAGTTTGTCTATGTGATCGACTGGTCATCCCTTATGACCCTATGGCACTTGAACTTGCCATCAATCGCATCACACTCTAGTCACTTGGAGACGTCACCTCATATAAGTAACTAGGGGCCAATGCTATGTTAATCCAGTCCACTTTAATGGGGTTCAAAATTGTCTCTACAATCCATTTGAATATAACAAAGCACAGAACGAGTTCTATAAACTCAAACGATAAAGGTGATTATCATATATGAACAGTCAACACAGTGTTATTGCTTCATATCATATAATCTAAAGTTTATTTCGTCTATGACAATTCATGACGATCTTATTAAATGCAATAAAGGCTTGGGTAGTGAATATACCATGTATTCATTTATTCCAACCTTGTTAATTGCTTTTTCCTTCCATCCAACGTTATATCTAATAACATGAATTCATCTATGTACATGTCTAGATCTCTATCTAGTGTTGGGCTCTTTAACTCGAAAGATACTCCGACTCGTTATCATGATAACTGATAGGTATTTAGGTGAAAGGATCTACCATTAATTCTTTTTAAACCACCTTACCCTCATTATAATGTTCTAGGTCTCTATTTGTAGAATTTATAATGATTGACTCTTCAATCATCCTTTTAGTTATTCGCTTCTTATATAACAAAGGTATGCCTAGGATTCGGATAAATCCTTATAAGTTTGGAAATTTGGGTTTGTGTAACCTTTACCACATTATCAAATTTTCTCTACCAAACACAAGAATGAATCCCTAGTCCTCCTTGAGGACTCTTTGGATGTTCTTGTAGGCTATCCAATGACACTCATGTGGATTACTTTGTTATAGGCTTGTCATGCTCCCAACATACAATTTATTTAGGTATGTGTATGTAATGGCATACATGATTGCTTTCATGTGATCAACAACTCTTAGGTTCAGTGGACGACTATGACCATTTCATAGTGATCCCACTTTTATCAACATAAATAACTTATATAACTTGTTGAGATAGAGCTCTTATCGATATAAGACACTTTTCTAAATGCCAAAATAAAATCTTCTATTCCACAATAGATTTTGATTTTAGTATACACGTTGCCCTCTTTTATCCAGCATTAAAATCCAACCATTCCTTTTAATAAGGTAACACGAATATGTCACTCACAATAATTGATACGTCATTCACGTGGAAAACAATTTCTCCCACTGAACTTCATGTCTTTACGTGAATTTAACTCCCACTTAACTTCATGTCTATACATGACTTTAACTCCCACTTCACTTCATGTCTATACATGATATTTCGACAATTCGAGTGAAAAATTCTTATATCTTATAATAGAAAAATCATCATAACCTCTAGGTAGATACATACCATAGGCTTGTGTCATGTACACATCCTATTCCAAATCCCTATTTGGACATGTGGTTTTAATGTGTATCTTGTACACACCAATTATGAAGTATTTCATTGATGATTTGGATCTAAGCATAGTTACGCATTAACTTGGCTTTTGAAGACATCTACATGTCTATCCATGCAACTACAATTGGACAACTCCAAATAAAACATTTTCTTTGCATAGATTCCATTTAGTTTCATAAGTCTCTTTAGAAAAAAGAAATTTAAAATTTCAAGGTACTTCCACTTCATAGATCATAATCTTATTATATCAAGAACAATTTCTTTTGGTCTCGTGACTAGTCTAATGATTCACCTAAGAACACTTCGTTTTGGTCTCCTCACTAGTCTTGAGTCTAACCTAAGAACATATTCTTTTGGTTTCCTCACTAGTTCCTAACTAGGTTTTTGGTTGTGGCTTATTTTCTCCCACCCTATCTTTAGAAAAATACAACTATTTTCTTTAAAGATAGCCTTATGAGCCACAAACAATTTTGTACTCATACTAGTGAGGGAGATAGAAGTATCACAACATGATCTTTAAGTGATCTACTAAAGATTTCATTGTAAAGACATCGAATCTTAGCTTCGAGATAGACTAGATCTATAAGCTAAAGAGGTGTACTCATATTCATGTCAATTATAATCTTTATAAGTGGTGAGGCCAGTTGGTTTGGTAGACTCCCTACTTTGAGTTCAATAACTCAATTTTGACTTAGCAATTGATCTTTCAATGTGAGAATCGAATTCTTAGCCTTTTATTATAATGATCCAATCATCATAATACTAATATGATCAATTTGAGTCGATACAATTTATGTTATTTGTGCAAGTAGAGTATGATGATATGTTTTTAGAACTAAAAGTTTCAACAAACCGAGTGACTTGGGTTGAAAACCAAGTCACTAAATCCAATTACAACCAATGTCAATAAAAGGAATTAAACAAATTTCCATGTCAAATAAGTAAATTATAAAAGTTCTAAAAACAAATTTCCATGTCAAACAAGGATGCCCTAATTACAATTAAATAGGGTAAGAATCACAACTTGTATCTATATACCAAAGTTGAGATCAGAACATAAACGATAGGATAAATTACCAACTGAAACATCTTTCCAGTCATGATATCTCCTAGATATTTAGTGCAATTCCTCTTCCAATGCCCTATGCCATTACAATAATGGCACTTGTCCTCGGTTGAGGCACCTTTCTTAGGTTTGGGTGAGCTTTTCTCAATAGCTTTTTCCCTTTCCGTTGAAGGTGGAGTATATCCTTGGAAGTGCTAACATTTAGCCCATGTCTCTCTCGGCTTACACGAGCATCTTGTGCATTTCATGAAGAGAGGTTTCTCATGTTATGCATATTGTAGTTTACCCTAAACTTCACATATGCTTTGATTTTCCCCAAGGATTTTTAGACTCGATCGATAACGAGTTATTCGAGAATGGTCACCCCTTACAATTTAAGAGTCTCAACATGCTCAATCAATTTGAGTACATGAGGGCTAACTTATGGTCCTCTTTTAAGTTCATGTTGAATAATGTGGAAGCCGTCTTATATTGTAAGATCCTAGGAGCTTGTGAAAAAACATGGTCACAAGCTTGGCATAGATCTCATAGGCCGTGCTCATCTTATGGCACTCCCTTGAAGATTGGCCTCCAACGAGAAGATCAAAACGTTTTTGATCGCGGCGGACTCTTTGTGGCTAGCCTCATAGGCTCGCCTTGCGTGGCGGTTGACCTTTCATTAGGTGCGGTGGGAGAGGCCTTAGCAAGGTAACGAAACCTGTCGACACCCGCCGTGGCCAAGCGGAGTTGCATATCCCAATTGGTAAAATTAGCGCCATTCTTTTCTAAATTGCATCGATCCATGAAGGATCAAAGTCATGAGACATTCGTGAGAGTTGGAGCATAGATGGTGGTGGATGAATTAGCATTTGCCATTGCGAATAAACAATATTAACTAAAAATTTTTAGAGACATAAAGAAAATGTCAAAATTTATCATTTTAAATACTTGTAAACATTTTAAACAAGTTTTAACATTTAAATAGTGACCTCTACCCAACTATTATAAATGATTCCAAGATCCAAATTCACAACTTGGGCACGGTAAGCCGATTCATCCCTTATTAACATAATTCGGTGGATTAACTCTTTAATCGATTCTACATTAGAACTCTCGGTTGATAATATTACTTTAATATTTATCTTAAGCCCGGAACACAAGCGGCTACGGTCGCGAATACTTCCGTTGAGCTCAATCCAAATTTTGAAATAATAACATTTATTACCCCACTTACCCAACGTAACAAGTTTAGCACCCCAGTGAGCCGAGCCTACTTCCTTGCGAAATTGGGATTCATGGGTTCTATATTTGGTAAGGCTTGATCTCAATTATTTATTATGAGAGGTCATGTCAATTTATTATCTATCTCGTTTAAGTGAACTAAATCGATGAATTAACGATAATTTTAATTGGCACGGTCGAAAACGCGATAAAATATGCATGTCATGTTATGGCGATTTGGGAATGCATGCAAACATATTAAATAAAAATGCAAGCATAAAAATAAAACTCCTAGTATGGCCTTTCTTAGAATAGAAAATCATATAATCTACTACAAGTTCGGCAACCAACTCCTTTGGTCCCTTGAACTTCATAAGCACGCCTCCCAAGGTCACCGTCTCTCTCGGAACTCCTTTCCGAATGACATCGTCTTTGGGAAACTCCGGTTTTACAATTAGTTACAAAATATATAATAAAATTACAATAATTTCCTATTATACATTTGTAAAATATAATAATACAATAAAAGTGATGCGATATCACAATAAATTACAACCGAATCAATATTCCCTTACATTTCGGGCAATATCGATTAAAACTAAGGCCATACAAAGAAAAATTACATAATTCCAAATTACATAAACCAAAATATGACATTCATAAATTGAAAATATGACATTCATAAATAAAATGCAGCATTATAATATGTATAAAACATGCTCATGTTAACTGCCAAATCGCTCTAATTATCGGTTTATATCGAATATAACCCGGTTTTACGGAAATGCGTGATAATAACACTTTAAAATCACCAAACAATACTTAAATCATATTTAAGTCCAAGTTAATTATCCCAACTCATTTAGGCCTCAAAAATTAGTCATCACTCAATTTTTGACAATAATTCAACTTGTTGTTGTATAATTGCTCATAATTAGACTTTAAAATCATATTTTAATCAAATAAATCCAAATTTAATTACAATAATTTCAAATTTTGAATTTTAAATTATTGAACATTCTGGAACATTTCCATGACACTCATAATGTCAAAAATCATGGTTAAAAATTTTGAATCGATTTTTGAGAAAAATGGTTGCGCTTTATCGGTTTTATCAAATAAAATAAATAAAGCATGCAAAAATTAATCATATTAAATTTTCAGATATAGATCTGAAATGTGGGATATTTATGCAACCAGGAACAATTTTATCTTGTCGTGAAATTTAATTTAGCTATATTTGCTAAATAAGTCACTATTTATTCCATTTTTACATTAAAAATTCATAAATCATGATAGACAAATCACATTAGTCTTAAATTTTCCAGTCAAAGAGGAACATATGCATGTGACAACATACTAAAATTTCATAGTCAGATTCAAAGCGGAAGTGTTTTTAACCATTTGACCTTTATTTATTTCATTTTATCTTATAAAAATCATAAATCATACGAAATAAGTCCACTTTACACGAAATTTTACATACAGTAATTAAAATACATGTGTGATATTTTTTAAAAATTTCAAGGTCAGAAGAAAATTCTAACTATATTTAGCATTTTAAACATCATTTTACTCATTAAAATATAATAAAAATACTAAATATCATATTTGAGCACTATAAATTTCCTTAAATCATCAAAATGACCTAAAATCATATTAGGACCAGAATATATTGACATGCAAATAACTTTGTGATTTTATATTATAAAACACAAATTACTAGTTTTCTTTAAGTTACAATAACTCGAAAAAACTAAAAATCGATTATGCATGCAACAACCTTGGCTCTTGATACCGCTTGTAAGTTTTTTAAACTCGATATTAGACATTTCTACTATCATATTACAATTAGTTTACTCATTAAACTAAATGGATCTTATGCATGCATAACATAAAAACAAATAAGGAAGAATAAGTAGTTCCTAACATAGATTTAAACGGATTTTGGGTACAAAATAGGACTCCTTCCTACTTTTTTCTTGAGCTCAAAATATAAGGATGATTTCCTAGTTCTTAGAATAAGAACACTCCAATTAGTTGCAGCAGGACAATACCCAAAATCACAAATATTACTACACTAGTATGATTGGTAAGATACCCTTAAAATATCACTAATATGTCTATTACTACTCTTAGTAATATTATTAGTAATCTATAAACATAAGTTGATTGAAGCTTCTCAAGCTTACTATTTTAGAGTAAGAAAATTGGAGAGGTTAAGAGATAAGTTGCATGCTCATCTTGTGAGATCAAGTGAGTATTTTATAAGAGAAAACATTTCTCTTTTCACCCTTATGGAGCCGGCACCCCAAGCCCTAGGGAAGGGTGGGCTTTTGCTTTTGCTCTTAACAAAGCATTAGGGTAGAGTCTAGGCAAGAATCTAATCTTGTTGCTACATCCTCAATAAGAACAACAATCATGATCTATACCCTTCCCTTTTGCTCACCAAAACCGGTGCACCACTCCATAAAATGGGTGTCCAATTTTATCTTTGTATTTTGTCATACGTCACATATGTGACATGTGACATGTAACATTTAATTAAGCTTATAAATGTACATTTAACTAATTTAAATGTAATTTCATAACAAATAAATTAGACTTAACATTTTAAGTCACATTTTATAAGTACATGTTAATAAAATGGGACATCTCATATTTGGTTAAAATAATCTACAACGCTTTGTAATTATAATCGACCAATTTTACTTATCTCAAATGTTTCATAAACATAATGCATTCTTAGTAATATAACAATTAGATTACTAAAATGAATCTTATTTAATCATATTACAATAAGATATATTTCTCACTTACAATTTAAACTTAGTTCAATTTAAGGGATTAATTAATCTGTATCACTATACAATTAATTAATGTACATGATTAGGGGATTGTCCTTTAGGTGTGACCTCAAGGGATCAACTGATCACCACCGTCATACGACAGTAACGTCAAACTCAATTAAGCCAATCGTTACCGATTTATGTTGACCAGTTGACTATAATATTCAGCATTCCTTTGTATTCTTATTATTGAGACTTACTCCAACATGGGTAATGAACCATAGAAGACTCATTGTTCACACAAGGAGTTACAATGAAAACAATGGGTAATGAAGCAAGGAAGACTCATTGTTCACACAAGGAGTTACAATGCAAACAATGGGTAATGAAGCAAGGAAGACTCATTGTTCACACAAGGAGTTACAATGCAAACATTAGGTAATGAATCAAGGAAGACTCATTCTTCACACAAGGAGTTACAATGCAAACAATGGGTAATGAAGAAAGGAAGACTCATTATTCACACAAGGAGTTACAATGCAAACAATGGGTAATGAAGCAAGGAATACTTATTGTTTACAGAAGAAGTTACTGCAGCAGGAGCTGGGGCACAGGGCAGGGCAGTATTCTATACTAGGGACAAGGGGCAGGCCAAGGGGGATCAAAGGGTAAGCATTGGTAACCAAGGGGAGGTCTACATGGGTGTCCAAGGGTCAATCTGGGGGCAAGGGATGGGTAACAAAAGGGGGAGCTGCAAGCTGAGCCATGTTGGCCAGGACACGAGCCAGGACACGAGCCAGGACACGAGCCAGGACACGAGCCAAGACACGAGCCAAACAAGCCAAAAACAAACCCACCAACGCCCAACCACAAAATCACAAAAACAGCCTACAACAGTCACTTGGGGAAGGCATAACTACCACCACACTTTGAGCCACCAGCTACCACCAAGCCCAGCTAAAACCTTACCCACCTAGGTCCAAAAAAGTCCTAGGGAACCAGTTCCAAAACACAACACAACTACCCTAAAAATCCAAATCAAAACAGCCTACCTAAAGCATAAAGCATAAAGCAGTTTTTCCATTTCTAGCTAAAAACTGAAAGACTATCTCCAAAAGTCTTTCCTTGTCTTTCCTACTATTAGAACTACTGCAGAAGAAGGTCAAGGAGCATTGATGAGCCTCGTCCACAAGCTTCAAGCCAACACCAAGCAACAAACACAACCTGGAGCATGTCACTATCAAATGTCTGCATTTTGTCTGTTTCTTTTGTATTGTCAGTCTGTATTTGTAGCCAGTATTTTGTTATCTTTCAGCAACTAATCGTGGCCCTTAGATGATCCTCTAGGGTTGTATTAGATCAAGCATTGAGGCCTATATAAGGACCCATGCTCTTTTGTACAAGGCAGTTGATTATTGAATGAAAAACTTGAGCATTGTTCTCATTTCCAAAATCTTTCCAACTTGTGCTTTGTCTTAGTTGAAAGTCAGGCCTGATAACATCCTGTGCTAGGCTGTGGTTGTTGATCTAAGTCTGTGGCAAGTTAGATATCCCTGTGCATAGACTGTGGGGTGTTTGCTTGTTGTTTAGTTCAAGCCTGCTTACCTGTGCTTGGCTGTGGTAAGGAGTCTTAGCTAGTCTAGTTTGTTGTTTGATTCCCTGTGTTGAGCTGTGGGAGTTGAGTAACATCCATATCCACTGCTAGATAGGAGTCTAGGGTCCAATTCCTAACACACCCCTATAATATCACTGCAGTTACAATGCAAACAATTGGTTATGAAGCAAGAAAGAGTCATTGTTAACCCAAGGAGTTACAATACAAACAATGGGTAATGAAGCAAGGAAGACTCATTGTTCGCGCAATGAGTTACTATGGAAACAATGGGTAAAGAAGCAAGGAAGACTAATTGTTCACACAAGGAGTTACAATGGAAAAAATTGGTAAACAAGCAACAAAGACTCATTGTTCACACAAGGAGTAACAATGCAAAGAAAAGGTAATGAAGCAAGGAAGTCTCCTTGTTCACACAAGAAGTTACACTGCAAACAATGGTAATGAAGGAAGACTCACCCAAGAAGTTACAATACAAACAATGGGTAATGAAGCAAGGAAGTCTCATTGTTCACACCAGGAGTTACAATAAAAAAAAATGGGTAATGAAGCAAGGAAGACTCATTGTTCACATAAGGAATAACAATGCAAACAATGGGTAATGAAGCAAGGAAGACTCATTGTTCACACTAGGAGTTACAATGAAAAAAATAGGTAATGAAGCAAGGAAGACTCATTGTTCACACAAGGAATTACAATGCAAATAATGGGTAATGAAGCAAGGAAGACTCATTGTTCACACATACAGTTACAATGCAAACAATGTCTAATGAAGCAAGGAAAACTCATTGTTCGCACAAGTAGTTACAATGCAAACAATATGTAATGAACCAAGAAAGGCTCATTGTTCTCACAAGGAGTTACAATGCAAACATTAGGTAATGAAGCAAGGAAGACTCATTGTTCACACAAGGAGTTACAATGCAAACAATGGGTAATGAAGAAAGGAAGACTCATTGTTTACACAAGGAGTTACAATGCCAACAATGGGTAATGAAGCAAGGAATACTCATTGTTCACAGAAGAAGTTACAATGCAAAAAATAGGTTATAAAGCAAGGAAGACTGATTGTTAACCCAAGGAGTTACTATACAAACAATGGGTAATGAAGCAAAGAACACTCATTGTTCTCACAACGAGTTACTATGCAAACAATGGGTAAAGAAGCAAGGAAGACTAATTGTTCACACAAGGAGTTACAATGGAAAAAATTGGTAAACAAGCAACAAAGACTCATTGTTTACACAAGGAGTAACAATGCAAAGAAAAGGTAATGAAGCAAGGAAGGCTCCTTGTTCACACAAGAAGTTACGTTGCAAAAAATGGGTAATGAAAGAAGACTCACCCAAGGAGTTACAATGCAAACAATGGGTAATGAAGCAAAGAAGTCTAATTGTTCACACCAAGAGTTACAATGAAAAAAATGGGTAATGAAGCAAGAAATACTCATTGTTCACATAAGGAATAACAATGCACACAATGGGTAATGAAGCAAGGAAGACTCATTGTTCACACCAGGAGTTACAATGAAAACAATGGGTATTGAAGCAAGGAAGACTCATTGCAGCAGGAGCTGGGGCACAGGGCAGGGCAGAATTCAACACTAGGGACAAGGGGCAGGCCAAGGGGGATCAAGGGGTGAGCATTGGTAACCAAGGGGAGGTCTACATGGGTATCCAAGGGTCAATCTGGGGGCAAGGGATGGGTAACAAAGGGGAAGCTGCAAGCTGAGCAATGTTGGCCAGGACACGAGCCAGGACACGAGCCAAGACACGAGCCAAGCAAGCCAAAGACAAGCCCACCAACACCCCACCACAAAATCACAAAAACAGCTAACACCAGTCACTTGGGGAAGGCATAACTACCACCACACTCTGAACCACCAGCTACCACCAAGCCCAGCTAAAACCTTACCCACCTAGGTCCAAAAAAGTCCTAGGGAACCAGTTCCAAAACACAACACAACTACCCTAAAAATCCAAATCAAAACAGCCTACCCAAAGCATAAAGCATAAAGCAGTCTTTCCATTTCTAGCTAAAAACTGAAAGACTATCTCCAAAAGTCTTTCCTTGTCTTCCCTACTATTAGAATTACTGCAGAAGAAGGTCAAGGAGCATTGATGAGCCTCGTCCACAAGTTCCAAGCCAACACCAAGCAACAAACACAACCTGGAGCATGTCATTGTCGAATGTCTGCATTTTGTCTGTTTTATTGTTTTTCTTTTGGCATTAGCAGTCTGTATTTCTAGCCAGTATTTTGTCATCTTTTAATAGTTAATCTTGGCCCTTAGATGATACTCTAGGGTTGTAATCACATCAAGCATTGAGGCCTATATAAGGACCCATGCTCTTTTGTACAAGGCAGTTGATTATTGAATGAAAAAACTGAGCATTGTTCTCATTTCCAAAATCTTTCCAACTTATGCATTGTCTTGGTTGAAAGTCAGGCCAGATAACTTCCTGTGCTAGGCTGTGGTTGTTGATCTAAGTCTGTGGCAAGTTAGATATCCCTGTGCATAGACTGTGGGGTGTTTGCTTGTTGTTTAGTTCAAGTCTGCTTACCTGTGCTTGGCTGTGGTAAGGAGCCTTAGCTAGTCTAGTTTGTTGTTTGATTCCCTGTGTTGAGCTGTGGGAGTTGAGTAACATCCATATCCAGTGCTAGATAGGAGTCTAGGGTCCAATTCCTAACACACCCCTATAATATCACTGCAATTCTGGCATCAGAGCTTTGGTTGTGAGGCCATTGTTATCCAAACTACAACAAAAACACAAAAAATAACCCAATGAGTGAAGAGAGGCTTGCAGGTATTGAAGGCAAGGTGGATCAGCTAGCAGGCACTGTAAATGTAGTGCTGGCTGCCTTGAACACTGTCATGGAGAACATTGCTCCTCCACTGAGGGGAAGACCACCCCCTAGAGGCAGAGGCAGAGGTCGTGGCTACATGGGCATGGGAAGAGGACAGCCCCTGCAAGAGGAAGAAGGGTCAGACTCAGGAGAAAGCAACAGAACTTATGAGGAGATTCCAGAGCACACTGACAAGCATCTCAAGGTAGAAATTCCTGAATTCTCTGGTAGTTTAAACCCTGATGATCTATTAGAATGGATTAGGGATGTTGAGAAGGTATTTGAATACAAAAGTTACTCTGATATTAAGTCTTTTAAAGTTGCTGTGCTAAGATTGAAAGGGTATGCATCCCTATGGTTTGACAACTTAAAGCACCAAAGGATTAAGGAGGGTAAGGAACCTCTTAGGTCTTGGTCAAAACTGAAAAAGAAGATGCTAAACAAATTTGTCACTAAAGACTACACCCAAGATCTGTTCATTAAACTATCCAAACTGAAACAAGAAGAGAGGTCTGTAGAGGCATACCTAAGAGACTTTGAGCAATTGACTCTCCAGTGTGAGGTCAATGAGAAACCTGAGCAAAGGATTGCCAGATTCTTAGAGGGTCTAGATAGGAGCATTGCTGCCAGAGTAAGGATGCAACCTTTGTGGTCCTATGATGATGTTGTCAACCTAGCTTTAAGGGTTGAAAAAATGGGGAAAACCAAACCAACTCTACCTAAGCCTGTTACTAGACCTGCATACAAACCTTACAGTGGTATTAGGATGGGAGAGACCCCTAAAACAACCAGCCAGTCAACCACAGACAAAGGAAAGGGAGTTGTGAACTCTAAACCCAACCCCACCCCAACTGAGAACAAAATCAGATGTTTCCAATGCCAAGGTTATGGTCACTTTAGGAAGGACTGTCCTTCTAAGAGAACCCTGACACTTATGGAGGTAGAAGAGTGGGAGAAGGAGGGATTAGTTGAGTATGAGGTTGATGACAGCATGGTGTTAGAGGTAGTGACAGCTGAGGAGGAACCAATGCAGGACTTGGTCATGGCTCATCCTGACACAGGCCATAACTTGGTCCTATGGAGGGTCATGCACTCTCAACATACTCCATTGGAGGATGACCAGAGGTCTTTGATATTCAGAAGCAGGTGCACCATTCAAGAGAGGGTATGCAACTTGATCATTGATGGGGGAAGTTGTACCAATGTGGCTTCCATCACCCTAGTGAACAAGCTAAGTCTGATTACTCAAGAGCATCCACACCCCTATAAACTGAGATGGCTTAACAAGGGGGCTGAGGTGAGGGTTGATAGGCAATGCCTGGTGCCCTTCTCTATTGGGAAGGTATACCAAGATGAGGTATTGTGTGATGTAGTACCAATGGATGCCTGTCACCTACTACTAGGGAGGCCTTGGGAGTTTGATAGAAACACCACTCATCAGGGTAGGGATAACACCTATAGCTTCAGGCATGGGGGAAAGAAGGTAACTTTGACACCTCTACCACCCAACCAGAGGAATTATGGGAGTCCCAATGTGCCAGAGGAGGTCAATGGGGTGTTGTTTTTATCAGAGGCAGCTATGATCAAGGAGATGAAGCAAGAACAACCTGTGATCATCTTGCTATCTAAGGAAGTAACAGAAGGGGAAGGTTCCAAGTTGCCAGCAGAGGTTGAACCTTTGATCTTGAGATACAAGGAGGTCTTTCCAAGAGAGTTACCAGATGGACTACCACCCCTAAGAGGGATTGAGCACCACATTGATTTGGTCCCAGGTTCTGTGCTGCCAAATAGGCCAGCCTACAGGAGTGACCCAACTGCCACCAAGGAGTTGCAGAAGCAGATTGAGGAGCTTATGAGCAAAGGGTTTGTGAGGGAGTCCCTAAGCCCTTGTGCTGTACCTGCTCTACTAGTGCCCAAGAAGGATGGCACCTGGAGGATGTGCACTGACAGCAGGGCAATCAACAACATTACAGTCAAGTATAGGTTCCCCATTCCAAGGCTAGATGACATGCTTGATGAGCTAAGTGGAGCTCAGGTCTTTTCTAAGATTGATCTAAGGCAGGGTTACCATCAGGTGAGGCTCAGAGAGGGGGATGAATGGAAGACTGCATTCAAGACAAAACATGGTCTGTATGAATGGCTTGTCATGCCATTTGGACTATCCAATGCACCAAGCACCTTCATGAGACTTATGACAGAAGTGTTGAGGCCTTGTTTGGGCAGGTTTGCTGTGGTTTACTTTGATGACATCCTAGTGTATAGTAGCAGCAGAGGGGAACATCTCAGGCACCTTGAAACAATCTTTGGGATCTTAAAGGAGCAGAAGCTGTATGGGAAGCTAGAGAAGTGTACCTTCATGGTTGAGGAGGTTGCATTTCTAGGGTACATTGTGTCAGGAAGAGGAATCTCAGTTGATCAGGAGAAGGTTGCAGCCATTCAAACATGGCCTACACCTAAAACCATCACTGAGGTAAGGGGGTTCCATGGGTTGGCTTCATTCTATAGGAGGTTCATCAAGAACTTCAGTTCAGTTGTAGCACCCATCACTGAGTGCTTGAAGAAAGGGGAGTTCCAGTGGACTGAGGAGGCCCAACAATCCTTTGAGAGGATCAAGAGGTTGATGTGTGAGACTCCAATCCTTAAACTACCTGACTTTGATCAGCTGTTTGAGGTGGAATGTGATGCTAGTGGGGTTGGCATTGGGGCAGTGTTGATACAAGGGCAAAAGCCAGTTGCTTATTTCAGTGAGAAACTGAATGGTGCCAAGCTCAAGTACTCCACTTATGATAAGGAATTCTATGCCATCATCAGAGCAGTCATGCATTGGGGGCACTACTTGAAGCCAAAGCCTTTTGTTCTGCACTCAGATCATGAGGCATTGAAGTATATCAGTGGCCAACACAAGCTGAATCACAGGCATGCCAAGTGGGTAGAGTTTCTACAATCCTTTACATTCTCTAGTAAGTATAAGGAGGGGAAACAGAATGTTGTGGCAGATGCACTGTCAAGGAGGCATTCTTTGTTAGCAGTCATGGAGCAAAGGGTGTTGGGGTTTGAATTTCTGAAAGAATTGTACAAGGAGGACCCTGACTTTGCTGAGGAATGGATCACACAAACTGGAGGAGGAAGGACTCAAGGGGGGAAGTACCTGCTGCAGGAGGGGTTCTTGTTCCAAGGAAACAAGCTATGCATTCCAAGGGGTTCTTACAGGGATCTACTCATCAGGGAGGTACACTCAGGAGGACTAGGGGGACACTTTGGGGTTCAAAAGACACTTGAAATACTGCAGGATCAATTCTACTGGCCCAGGATGATAGGGGATGTTCAGGTTGTCCTCAGGAGGTGCTCCACATGTCAACAAGCCAAGAGTTCTTTCCAGACTGGACCTTACACTCCACTACCAGTGCCAAACAAACCTTGGGAGGATGTGAGCATGGACTTTATTGTTGCACTACCCAGAACACAAAGAGGTAAGGATTCTGTAATGGTTGTTGTTGACAGGTTTAGCAAGATGGCTCACTTTGTGGCTTGCAAGAAGACTGAGGATGCTGCAAGTGTTGCTGAGCTATACTTGAAGGAGATTGTGAGACTACATGGGGTTCCTAAGTCAATAGTCTCAGACAGGGATGTTAAGTTCATGAGTTACTTCTGGAAAACACTATGGAGGCTCTTGAAGACCAGGCTTTTGTTCAGCACCTCTCACCACCCTCAGACTGATGGCCAAACTGAGGTCACAAACAAGACTCTAGGGAGGATCTTGAGGTGTCTGGTAAGCAAGTCATTGAAGGATTGGGACTTGAAGCTAGCTCATGCTGAGTTTGCTTTCAACAGAGCACCCTCATCTGCCACAGGTCACAGTCCATTTGAGGTTGTCTATGGGATTAATCCACTTATGCCACTGGAATTAGCTAACATACCAAGGGAGGAAGTGAACTTTGATGCAAAGAGGAGGGTTGAGCAGATGGTGAAGCTTCATGAGTCAGTCAGAAAGCAAATAGAAAGGGCAAATGAGAGGTACAAGAAACAGTCCAAGGTTCCTAGGTCCAAGAAGGAGTTTGTGCCAGGGGATTTAGTGTGGCTCCACTTGAGGAAGGAGAGGTTCCCAGCTAGGAGGAAGAACAAACTCATGCCTAGAGCTGATGGTCCATTTGAAATCATAGAAAGTGTTGGTCCTAATGCATACAAGGTTGATCTACCAGGAGACTATGGGGTTCATGGCACTTTCAATGTAGGGGATCTCAGTCCATACTATGGGGATTCTGGAGATGAGGAGGCTACAGGCTTGAGGACAAGCCCAATTCAACCAGGGGAGGATGCAGCAGGAGCTGGGGCACAGGGCAGGGCAGAATTCAACACTAGGGACAAGGGGCAGGCCAAGGGGGATCAAGGGGTGAGCATTGGTAACCAAGGGGAAGTCTACATGGGTATCCAAGGGTCAATCTGGGGGCAAGGGATGGGTAACAAAAGGGGAAGCTGCAAGCTGAGCAATGTTGAGCCAGGACACGAGCCAAGACACGAGCCAAGCAAGCCAAAGACAAGCCCACCAACACCCCACCACAAAATCACAAAAACAGCTAACACCAATCACTTGGGGAAGGCATAACTACCACCACACTCTGAACCACCAGCTACCACCAAGCCCAGCTAAAACCTTACCCACCTAGGTCCAAAAAAGTCCTAGGGAACCAGTTCCAAAACACAACACAACTACCCTAAAAATCCAAATCAAAACAGCCTACCCAAAGCATAAAGCATAAAGCAGTCTTTCCATTTCTAGCTAAAAACTGAAAGACTATCTCCAAAAGTCTTTCCTTGTCTTCCCTACTATTAGAACTACTGCAGAAGAAGGTCAAGGAGCATTGATGAGCCTCGTCCACAAGTTCCAAGCCAACACCAAGCAACAAACACAACCTGGAGCATGTCATTGTCGAATGTCTGCATTTTGTCTGTTTTATTGTTTTTCTTTTGGCATTAGCAGTCTGTATTTCTAGCCAGTATTTTGTCATCTTTTAATAGTTAATCTTGGCCCTTAGATGATACTCTAGGGTTGTAATCACATCAAGCATTGAGGCCTATATAAGGACCCATGCTCTTTTGTACAAGGCAGTTGATTATTGAATGAAAAAACTGAGCATTGTTCTCATTTCTAAAATCTTTCCAACTTATGCATTGTCTTGGTTGAAAGTCAGGCCAGATAACTTCCTGTGCTAGGCTGTGGTTGTTGATCTAAGTCTGTGGCAAGTTAGATATCCCTGTGCATAGACTGTGGGGTGTTTGCTTGTTGTTTAGTTCAAGTCTGCTTACCTGTGCTTGGCTGTGGTAAGGAGCCTTAGCTAGTCTAGTTTGTTGTTTGATTCCCTGTGTTGAGCTGTGGGAGTTGAGTAACATCCATATCCAGTGCTAGATAGGAGTCTAGGGTCCAATTCCTAACACACCCCTATAATATCACTGCACTCATTGTTCACACAAGGAATTACAATGCAAACAATGGGTAATGAAGCAAGGAATACTCATTGTTCACACATACAGTTACAATGCAAACAATGTGTAATGAAGCAAGGAAGACTCATTGTTCGCACAAGTAGTTACAATGCAAACAATATGTAATGAACCAAGGAATGCTCATTGTTCACCCAAGGAGTTACAATGCAAACATTAGGTAATGAAGCAAGGAAGACTCATTGTTCACACAAGGAGTTACAATGCAAACAATGGATAATGAAGAAAGGAAGACTCATTGTTCACACAAGGAGTTACAATGCAAAGAATGGGTAATGAAGCAAGGAATACTCATTGTTCACAGAAGAAGTTACAATGCAAACAATGGGTGATGAAGCAACGAAGAGTCATTGTTAACCCAAGGAGTTACAATACCAACAATGGGTAATTAAGCAAGGAAGACTCATTGTTCGCACAACGAGTTACTATGCAAACAATGGGTAAAGAAGCAAGGAAGACTCATTGTTCACTCAAGGAGTTACAATGGAAAAAATTGGTAAAAAGCAACAAAGACTCATTGTTCACATAAGGAGTAACAATGCAAAGAAAAGTTAATGAAGCAAGGAAGGCTCCTTGTTCACACAAGAAGTTACGATGCAAACAATGGGTAATGAAGGAAGACTCACCCAAGGAGTTACAATGCAAACAATGGGTAATGAAGCAAGGAAGTCTCATTGTTCACACCAGGAATTACAATGAAAATAATGGGTAATGAAGCAAGGAAGACTCATTGTTCACATAAGGAATAGCAATGCAAACAATGGGTAATGAAGCAAGGAAGTCTCATTGTTCACACCAGTAGTTACAATGAAAACAATGGGTAATGAAGCAAGGAAGACTCATTGTTCACACAAAGAATTACAATGCAAACAATGGAAAATGAAGTAAGGAAGACTCATTGTTCACACATACAGTTACAATGCAAACAATGTGTAATGAAGCATGGAAGACTCATTGTTCGCACAAGTAGTTACAATGCAAAGAATATATAATGAACCAAGGAAGGCTCATTGTTTACAAAAGGAGTTACAATACAAACAGTGGGTAATAAAGCAAGGAAGACTCATTGTTCACACAAGGAGTTACAATGCAAACAATGGGTTATGAAGCAAGGAAGACTCATTGTTCACACAAGGAGTTACAATGCAAACAATGGGTAATGAAGGAAGGAAGACTCATTCTTCACAAAAGAAGTTCAATGCAAACAATGGGTAATGAAGCAAGAAAGACTCATTGTTAACACAAGGAGTTACACTACAAACAATGGGTAATAAAGCAAGGAAGACTCATTGTTCACACAAGTAGTTATAATGCAAACAATATGTAATGAAGCAAGGAAGGCTCATTGTTCACACAAGGAGTTACAATGAAAACAATGGGTAATGAAGCAAGGAAGACTCATGTTCACATAAGGAATAACAATGCAACAATGGGTAATGAAGCAAGGAAGACTCATTGTTCACACAAGGAGTTACAATGCAAACAATGGGTAATGAAGAAAGGAAGACTCATTGTTCACACAAGGAGTTACAATGCAAACAATGGGTAATGAAGCAAGGAAGACTCATTGTTCACACCAGGAGTTACAATGAAAAAAATAGGTAATGAAGCAAGGAAGACTCATTGTTCACACAAGGAATTACAATGCAAATAATGGGTAATGAAGCAAGGAAGACTCATTGTTCACACATACAGTTACAATGCAAACAATGTCTAATGAAGCAAGGAAGACTCATTGTTCGCACAAGTAGTTACAATGCAAACAATATGTAATGAACCAAGGAAGGCTCATTGTTCTCACAAGGAGTTACAATGCAAACATTAGGTAATGAAGCAAGGAAGACTCATTGTTCACACAAGGAGTTACAATGCAAACAATGGGTAATGAAGAAAGGAAGACTCATTGTTTACACAAGGAGTTACAATGCCAACAATGGGTAATGAAGCAAGGAATACTCATTGTTCACAGAAGAAGTTACAATGCAAACAATAGGTTATAAAGCAAGGAAGACTGATTGTTAACCCAAGGAGTTACTATACAAACAATGGGTAATGAAGCAAAGAACACTCATTGTTCTCACAACGAGTTACTATGCAAACAATGGGTAAAGAAGCAAGGAAGACTAATTGTTCACACAAGGAGTTACAATGGAAAAAATTGGTAAACAAGCAACAAAGACTCATTGTTTACACAAGGAGTAACAATGCAAAGAAAAGGTAATGAAGCAAGGAAGGCTCCTTGTTCATACAAGAAGTTACGTTGCAAAAAATGGGTAATGAAAGAAGACTCACCCAAGGAGTTACAATGCAAACAATGGGTAATGAAGCAAAGAAGTCTAATTGTTCACACCAAGAGTTACAATGAAAAAAATGGGTAATGAAGCAAGAAATACTCATTGTTCACATAAGGAATAACAATGCACACAATGGGTAATGAAGCAAGGAAGACTCATTGTTCACACCAGGAGTTACAATGAAAACAATGGGTATTGAAGCAAGGAAGACTCATTGTTCACACAAGGAATTACAATGCAAACAATGGGTAATGAAGCAAGGAATACTCATTGTTCACACATACAGTTACAATGCAAACAATGTGTAATGAAGCAAGGAAGACTCATTGTTCGCACAAGTAGTTACAATGCAAACAATATGTAATGAACCAAGGAATGCTCATTATTCACCCAAGGAGTTACAATGCAAACATTAGGTAATGAAGCAAGGAAGACTCATTGTTCACACAAGGAGTTACAATGCAAACAATGGATAATGAAGAAAGGAAGACTCATTGTTCACACAAGGAGTTACAATGCAAAGAATGGGTAATGAAGCAAGGAATACTCATTGTTCACAGAAGAAGTTACAATGCAAACAATGGGTGATGAAGCAACGAAGAGTCATTGTTAACCCAAGGAGTTACAATACCAACAATGGGTAATTAAGCAAGGAAGACTCATTGTTCGCACAACGAGTTACTATGCAAACAATGGGTAAAGAAGCAAGGAAGACTCATTGTTCACTCAAGGAGTTACAATGGAAAAAATTGGTAAAAAGCAACAAAGACTCATTGTTCACATAAGGAGTAACAATGCAAAGAAAAGTTAATGAAGCAAGGAAGGCTCCTTGTTCACACAAGAAGTTACGATGCAAACAATGGGTAATGAAGGAAGACTCACCCAAGGAGTTACAATGCAAACAATGGGTAATGAAGCAAGGAAGTCTCATTGTTCACACCAGGAATTACAATGAAAATAATGGGTAATGAAGCAAGGAAGACTCATTGTTCACATAAGGAATAGCAATGCAAACAATGGGTAATGAAGCAAGGAAGTCTCATTGTTCACACCAGTAGTTACAATGAAAACAATGGGTAATGAAGCAAGGAAGACTCATTGTTCACACAAAGAATTACAATGCAAACAATGGAAAATGAAGTAAGGAAGACTCATTGTTCACACATACAGTTACAATGCAAACAATGTGTAATGAAGCATGGAAGACTCATTGTTCGCACAAGTAGTTACAATGCAAAGAATATATAATGAACCAAGGAAGGCTCATTGTTTACAAAAGGAGTTACAATACAAACAGTGGGTAATAAAGCAAGGAAGACTCATTGTTCACACAAGGAGTTACAATGCAAACAATGGGTTATGAAGCAAGGAAGACTCATTGTTCACACAAGGAGTTACAATGCAAACAATGGGTAATGAAGGAAGGAAGACTCATTCTTCACAAAAGAAGTTCAATGCAAACAATGGGTAATGAAGCAAGAAAGACTCATTGTTAACACAAGGAGTTACACTACAAACAATGGGTAATGAAGCAAGGAAGACTCATTGTTCACACAAGTAGTTATAATGCAAACAATATGTAATGAAGCAAGGAAGGCTCATTGTTCACACAAGGAGTTACAATGAAAACAATGGGTAATGAAGCAAGGAAGACTCATTGTTCAAATAAGGAATAACAATGCAAACAATGGGTAATGAAGCAAGGAAGACTCATTGTTCACACAAGGAGTTACAATGCAAACAATGGGTAATGAAGAAAGGAAGACTCATTGTTCACACAAGGAGTTACAATGCAAACAATGGGTAATGAAGCAAGGAAGACTCATTGTTCACACCAGGAGTTACAATGAAAAAAATAGGTAATGAAGCAAGGAAGACTCATTGTTCACACAAGGAATTACAATGCAAATAATGGGTAATGAAGCAAGGAAGACTCATTGTTCACACATACAGTTACAATGCAAACAATGTCTAATGAAGCAAGGAAAACTCATTGTTCGCACAAGTAGTTACAATGCAAACAATATGTAATGAACCAAGAAAGGCTCATTGTTCTCACAAGGAGTTACAATGCAAACATTAGGTAATGAAGCAAGGAAGACTCATTGTTCACACAAGGAGTTACAATGCAAACAATGGGTAATGAAGAAAGGAAGACTCATTGTTTACACAAGGAGTTACAATGCCAACAATGGGTAATGAAGCAAGGAATACTCATTGTTCACAGAAGAAGTTACAATGCAAACAATAGGTTATAAAGCAAGGAAGACTGATTGTTAACCCAAGGAGTTACTATACAAACAATGGGTAATGAAGCAAAGAACACTCATTGTTCTCACAACGAGTTACTATGCAAACAATGGGTAAAGAAGCAAGGAAGACTAATTGTTCACACAAGGAGTTACAATTGAAAAAATTGGTAAACAAGCAACAAAGACTCATTGTTTACACAAAGAGTAACAATGCAACGAAAAGGCAATGAAGCAAGGAAGGCTCCTTGTTCACAAGAGAAGTTACGTTGCAAAAAATGGGTAATGAAAGAAGACTCACCCAAGGAGTTACAATGCAAACAATGGGTAATGAAGCAAAGAAGTCTAATTGTTCACACCAAGAGTTACAATGAAAAAAATGGGTAATGAAGCAAGAAATACTCATTGTTCACATAAGGAATAACAATGCACACAATGGGTAATGAAGCAAGGAAGACTCATTGTTCACACCAGGAGTTACAATGAAAACAATGGGTATTGAAGCAAGGAAGACTCATTGTTCACACAAGGAATTACAATGCAAACAATGGGTAATGAAGCAAGGAATACTCATTGTTCACACATACAGTTACAATGCAAACAATGTGTAATGAAGCAAGGAAGACTCATTGTTCGCACAAGTAGTTACTATGCAAACAATATGTAATGAAGCAAGGAATGCTCATTATTCACCCAAGGAGTTACAATGCAAACATTAGGTAATGAAGCAAGGAAGACTCATTGTTCACACAAGGAGTTACAATGCAAACAATGGATAATGAAGAAAGGAAGACTCATTGTTCACACAAGGAGTTACAATTCAAAGAATGGGTAATGAAGCAAGGAATACTCATTGTTCACAGAAGATGTTACAATGCAAACAATGGGTGATGAAGCAACGAAGAGTCATTGTTAACCCAAGGAGTTACAATACCAACAATGGGTAATGAAGCAAGGAAGACTCATTGTTCGCACAACGAGTTACTATGCAAACAATGGGTAAAGAAGTAAGGAAGACTCATTGTTCACTCAAGGAGTTACAATGGAAAAAATTGGTAAACAAGCAACAAAGACTCATTGTACACACAAGGAGTAACAATGCAAAGAAAAGTTAATGAAGCAAGGAAGGCTCCTTGTTCACACAAGAAGTTACGATGCAAACAATGGGTAATGAAGGAAGACTCACCCAAGGAGTTACAATGCAAACAATGGGTAATGAAGCAAGGAAGTCTCATTGTTCACACTAGGAATTACAATGAAAACAATGGGTAATGAAGCAAGGAAGACTCAATGTTCACATAAGGAATAGCAATGCAAACAATGGGTAATGAAGCAAGGAAGACTCATTGTTCACACCAGTAGTTACAATGAAAACAATGGGTAATGAAGCAAGGAAGACTCATTGTTCACACAAGGAATTACAATGCAAACAATGGGTAATGAAGCAAGGATGACTCATTGTTCACACATACAGTTACAATGCAAACAATGTGTAATGAAGCATGGAAGACTCATTGTTCGCACAAGTAGTTACAATGCAAAGAATATGTAATGAACCAAGGAAGGCTCATTGTTTACACAAGGAGTTACAATACAAACAGTGGGTAATAAAGCAAGGAAGACTCATTGTTCACACAAGGAGTTACAATGCAAACAATGGGTTATGAAGCAAGGAAGACTCATTGTTCCAACAAGGAGTTACAATGCAAACAATGGGTAATGAAGGATGGAAAACTCATTCTTCACAAATGAAGTTCAATGCAAACAATGGGTAATGAAGCAAGAAAGACTCATTGTTAACACAAGGAGTTACACTACAAACAATGGGTAATGAAGCAAGGAAGACTCATTGTTCACACAAGTAGTTACAATGCAAACAATATGTAATGAAGCAAGGAAGGCTCATTGTTCACACAAGGAGTTACAATGAAAACAATGGGTAATGAAGCAAGGAAGACTCATTGTTCACATGAGGAATAACAATGCAAACAATGGGTAATGAAGCAAGGAAGACTCATTGTTCACACCAGGAGTTACAATGAAAACAATGGGTAATGAAACAAGGAAGACTCATTGTTCACACAAGGAATTACAATGCAAACAATGGGTAATGAATAAAGGAATACTCATTGTTCACACATACAGTTACAATGCAAACAATGTGTAATGAAGCAAGGAAGACTCATTGTTCACACAAGGAGTTACAATGCAAACAATGGGTAATGAAGAAAGGAAGACTCATTATTCACACAAGGAGTTACAATGCAAATAATGGGTAATGAAGCAAGGAATACTCATTGTTCACAGAAGAAGTTACTATGCAAACAATGGGTGATGAAGCAACAAAGACTCATTGTTAACCCAAGGAGTTACAATACCAGCAATGGGTAATGAAGCAAGGAAGACTCATTGTTCGCACAACGAGTTACTATGCAAACAATGGGTAAAGAAGCAAGGAAGACTCATTGTTCCCACAAGGAGTTACAATGTAAAAAATTGGTAAACAAGCAACAAGGACTCATTGTTCACACAAGGAGTAACAATGCAAAGAAAAGTTAATGAAGCAAGGAAGGCTCCATATTCACACACGAAGTTACGATGCAAACAATGGGTAATGAAGGAAGACTCACCCAAGGAGTTACAATGCATACAATGGGTAATGAAGCAAGGAAGTCTCATTGTTCACACCAGGAATTACAATGAAAACAATTGAAAATGAAGCAAGGAAGACTCATTGTTCACATAAGGAATAAAAATGCAAACAATGAATAATGAAGCAAGGAAGACTCATTGTTCACACCAGGAGTTACAATGAAAACAATGGGTAATGAAGCAAGGAAGACTTATTGTTCACACAAGGAATTACAATGCAAACAATGGGTAATGAAGCAAGGAAGACTCATTGTTCACACATACAGTTAAAATAAAAACAATGTGTAATGAAGCAAGGAAGACTCATTGTTCGCACAAGTAGTTACAATGCAAACAATATGTAATGAACCAAGGAAGGCTCATTGTTTACACAAGGAGTTACAATGCAAACAATGGGTAATGAAGCAAGGAAGACTCATTGTTCACACATACAGTTACAATGCAAACAATGTGTAATGAAGCAAGGAAGACTCATTGTTCGCACAAGTAGTTACAATGCAAACAATATGTAATGAACCAAGGAAGGCTCATTGTTTACACAAGGAGTTACAATGCAAACAATGGGTAATGAAGCAAGGAAGACTCATTGTTCACACAAGGAGTTACAATGCAAACAATGGGTTATGAAGCAAGGAAGACTCATTGTTCACATAAGGAGTTACAATGCAAACAATGGGTAATGAAAGAAGGAAGGCTCATTGTTCACAAAAGAAGTTCAATGCAAACAATGGGTAATGAAGCAAGGAAGACTCATTGTTAACACAAGGAGTTACACTAAAAACAATGGGTAATGAAGCAAGGAAGACTCATTGTTCACACAAGTAGTTACAATGCAAACAATATGTAATGAAGCAAGGAAGACTCATTGTTCACACAAGGAGTTACAATGAAAACAATGGGTAATGAAGCAAGAAAGACTCATTGTTCACACAAGGAGTTACAATGCAACAATGGGTATTGAAGCAAGGAAGGCTCATTGTTCACACAAGGAGTTACAATGCAACAATGGGTAATGTAGCAAGGAAGACTCATTGTTCACACAAGGAGTTACACTGCAACAATGGGTAATGTAGCAAGGAAGACTCATTGTTCACACAAGGAGTTACAATGCAACAATGGGTAATGAAGCAAGGAAGACTGATTGTTTACACAAGGAGTTACAATGTAACAATGGGTAATGCAGCAAGGAAGACTCATATTTCACACAAGGAGTTACAATGCAACAATGGGTATTGAAGCAAGGAAGACTCATTGTTCACACAAGCAGTTACAATGTAACAATGGTTAATGAAGCAAGGAAGACTCATTGTTCACACAAGGAGTTACAATGCAACAATGGGTAATGAAGCAAGGAAGACTCATTGTTCACAAAAGGAGTTACAATGTAACAATGGGTAATGAAGCAAGGAAGACTCATTGTTCACACAAGGAGTTACAATGCAACAATCGGTAATGACGCTAGGAAGACTCATTGTTCACAGAAGAAGTTACAATGCAAACAATAGGTGATGAAGCAACGAAGACTCATTGATAACCCAAGGAGTTACAATACCAACAATGGGTAATGAAGCAAGGAAGACTCATTGTTCGCACAACGAGTTACTATGCAAACAATGGGTAAAGAAGCAAGGAAGACTCATTGTTCACACAAGGAGTTACAATAGAAAAAATTGGTAAACAAGCAACAAAGACTCATTGTTCACACAAGGAGTAACAATGCAAAGAAAAGTTAATGAAGCAAGGAAGGCTCCTTGTTCACACAAGAAGTTACGATGCAAACAATGGGTAATGAAGGAAGACTCACCCAAGGAGTTACAATGCAAACAATGGGTAATGAAGCATGGAAGTCTCATTGTTCACACCAGGAATTACAATGAAAACAATGGGTAATGAAGCAAGGAAGACTCATTGTTCACATAAGGAATAACAATGTAAACAATGGGTAATGAAGCAAGGAAGACTCATTGTTCACATCTGGAGTTACAATAAAAACAATGGGTAATGAAGCAAGGAAGACTCATTGTTCACACAAGGAATTACAATGCAAACAATGGGTAATGAAGCAAGGAAGACTCATTGTTTACACAAACAGTTACAATGCAAACAATGTGTAACGAATCAAGGAAGACTCATTTTTCGCACAAGTAGTTACTATGCAAACAATATGTAATGAACCAAGGAAGGCTCATTGTTTACACAAGGAGTTACAATGCAAACAATGGGTAATGAAGCAAGGAAGACTCATTGTTCACACAAGGAGTTACAATGAAGACAATGGGTTATGAAGCAAGGAAGACTCATTGTTCACACAAGGAGTTACAATGCAAACAATGGGTAATGAAGGAAGGAAGACACATTGTTCACAAAAGAAGTTCAATGCAAACAATGGGTAATGATCAAGGAAGACTCATTGTTAACACAAGGAGTTACACTACAAACAATGGGTAATGAAGCAAGGAAGACTTATTGTTTACACAAGTAGTTACAATGCAAACAATATGTAATGAAGCAAGGAAGGCTCATTGTTCACATAAGTGTTGGAGCTAGTGTCCTCCACAGTTAGTGCAATAACATAAATAAATGTCTGTAGGTTCACAGGGTTTACTTTGTATAATAATGAGTTGATTAACGTTTATGAATAACGGTTGGCTTGCTAGATATGTTTGACGTTATTGTCATACAGATGACGGTGATAAACTTGTACTTAAAAGTCACACCTAAAGGATGTGTTTGAGAGATGTGATTATTTGAGAAAATAATCATATTGATGCCCTATTATATGACTAAAAGGTTAGTCAGTGTATTTGACTAAAAGGTTAGTCAATGTGATGATGGGACGATTATTTAATAACGATTAAATAATATAAGCTGAGACGAATTAAAAGTAATTTGTAATTAAATATAAACTGTTGTATTTAATTAGCATATATATAATGTAAGCTTATGCGAATTAAAATGTTAATTCGTAATTGAATATAAAATGTTATATTGAATTAGCAAATTATAATTATACGGATAATTATAATTAACGTATATATTATACGATTGTCATATTAGATGTTGTCAGACCGGTATTAATGTATCGACTACAAAATGTTGTATGGACATATTAATACATGACAACACAAATGACATTTATAATAATAATACACATTATATATTAAAGCGAATTTAACCGAAATAAAGTCCAGATTCACTCTGGAATTTTCGGACAATGGGTAGTTATTTTGAGGAGAAAAATCTCCTCATAAAACCCTAAATGGAGCCGTGAGACAAGAGGAGAAGGGAGAAAAATTCTAAACCTAATTGATTTCTCACTTGTGCCTCCATCATTGACATCTCACAAAATTAAAAGTTAACAGTAACTTTTCACAAAACATTCTAGCAAATTTAAGGGCATTTCTCATTCTATCTTGGGTGCTACGATTAGGAGATATCATTATTTTGATATTGTTCTTAGGCCTTTAAAGCAAGGACAAAAGGTTATTTCTAATCTCTCGTTTTTATGCATTTTCGTTTATGACTATTAATCATATAATCTTAATTTCATTATAATCCTGTATGATTTAAAGGGAAGTATACGGATATTTTCCCACAAGTGGTATCAGAGCCTTAGGGCTATGAAATTGTTTATATGATTTTCATAAATTTTGAATTTGTATAATTTTGTTTATAAAAAAAAAAATTATTATCATTTCGGCAAAAGTTTTTTTTTAACCGTGTGTTTTATTTTTTTTGGTGTTCCATTTTGATTCAAATATTGTTATTTTAAAAGGTTGAGATAATAATATATGAATTTGTAGATGTTTTGATTGAATAATGATTGAATTAAAACGTAAATGTAACACCCGGAAATGTACCCTATTTTTTATAGTGAAAATATTTTACGGATACTTTTCAGTAATTTTAAGTTTTAATTTAGAATTTATTGTTCCGAGTCGAATTTAGAATTTCCGAGTTCGTATTTGGAATTCCCGCGAGATTCCATGAGAATCCCGTCTTAAGGCGTCTTTGACTTTTCTTGACTTATAAGTCGTCTTTGACTTTTCTTGACTTTTAAGTCGTCTTTGACTTTTCTTGACTTTTAAGTCGTCTTTGACTTTTCTTGACTTTTAAGTCGTCTTTGACTTTTCTTGACTTTTGAGCCTTTTTTGACTTTTGTTGACTTTTTCCTTATACATATCATACTACCACTTAACCCATTTCATTCATTCAACACAATTCCACTTACTTCATCACTATGAAACCCAAAATCCTTTCTTCCATAATCTTTCCAAGCTTAGATTCATCGTATCTCCCTCGTTTCTTGTCGGAATTCACGTAAGTTCGTCTCATTCTTCCCCTCTTACCTTCCTCTATCCGTATTGGTAATAAAATTACCGTCTTTCTCGCTTTTTAAATTATCCGTCTTTCTCAAGGTGAATGATATTCATCTTTTATTATCTAATTGTATGTAGGTGGAGACTAGGAAGGTTTAGAAATCGATTAAAGACGCGAAAAGGTAACGGTGAAGGGTTACTCGTTATCATTTACGTGTTTTAATGTGTTTTCCATGTTAGAAATCGTATTTAGAATATGATTAGTAATCTTAGGAATCGTGTTGTTGATGATGATTGTTGTTAGTTGATAATTGATATGAGAATTGATGAATTGTGATGATAGATGATACTTGTGTTATGCCTTAAGTGAAATTGTGGAGATTGTGTGACTCATACCTGTCCGAATAGGACGCAGGCTGCGTCGTGGTGACGCAGGCTGCGTCGTTCTCTGCCGACAGAAATTTTCCTGCACTGACCCCTTTTCATAAAATGATCTTATCTCCTTCGTTACTTGCTTGTTTTGGGCGTGTGACATCTCGTTGGAACCGTAAGAGGATAAGATATCACCTCCATTTGGAATTTCTACATTTACATGTCTAGAACTCCAGTTATGACCGTTTGAAGTGGACCCTTGTTTTCGTTGGTTTCCAAACAACGTTGTTTTGGAGAGGTGATCTATGTTTTTATTCATTATGCTTCATAAACTTGTTCTAATGCTTATGTATCATGTATTGACTCATGTTTATCATATTTAAACTTATATGATTCACTATTCTCATGTTTTGTGACGGTTTTTGGTATGTTCCCACTTTGAGTCGGTTTTTACAAATGATACGGTTTGAGCACTATTTTGTCTTGTGCTTTGTACTCTCATTCCCTTGGCTACCTTCCCGTTCGTAAGGCTGGAATGTCGGCACGGAGAGGTATCCTACTGCTTAATTGCATGTGTAGTGGGCATACGACGACGTTGTTGGGAGTTGAACGCTATGCGTTGTTCGACCCGGCCGTCAAATGTTGTGTACTTGCGAGGTGGTGTTATGTGCATGTAGCGTACCGCTTGTTATGTGGCTAGAGCTCTTTTCCGCCTCTTTCGTGAATGTTTGCTACCGAATTTGGGGTACTCGGCATATA